>JAUCMX010000028.1:15730885-15758385 GCA_033459395.1 Hemibagrus guttatus | reverse complement strand
ATCCACAGCTTCTGCTTTATCATGGCAAATTAGCATGACATTACTTTTCTGCATATTCGTACCTAATATCGTAGAGACAGGAAGCGTGATAAGCGGCAAACAATGAGACCAGGTGCTTGTGTGTATACATAATTAGCTTGTTTTTTTTAATGCTTATCCTCTTCGCACAGTGTGATGGATCTGAAATATAACTGCTTGAAATAAATGAAAAAAAGTTCCACTATTTTTTTAGCTAGTAGTTTGTTCGCTAGTGGGCTAATTACTTCGCTGTACAGAAACACAAGCAGCTAAATCCTGGGAGGAAACACAATGCTAAAAACCCAAATATTACAGCTACCATAGCAGACTCAGCTGCTATCAGGAAATTAACCTTTCTTTGAGCTGAAATGCTAACACGTAGCATTTAGCACAGAGGCTTTTGTCTTCACAGAGCTGTTCAATTAAGCTGAACTCCCACCATTGCAGCTGCCTTCAGGCTCTGATGTGAAGCTTGATAAGCACAGAATAAATCAATACGAGCATTGTAAAGGTTAAACGGTGTTACGTTTACGCCTCGGTGTAGCAATACCGCTGCTTTTTACAGCATTTTATCACAGAAAACTCTTTCAACTCTTTCATTGTGAGCAAAATTCTGTCAGTTTTTAAAAATAAAAAAAAAATTAAAAAAATTTCTTTAGACTTTGGTTTGGTTGTTTCTAATCCAGCAAGTGTTCAGCTATCAGTCTCAATCAAATTCTCTCCGAGAAAAAAACACACACAATTTTGTGTTAAAGACCCTGTAATGTTCACACACACACTGTCAAAAGCTATTAAGCCAACAGCATCAGTGTAATTACTGCCACTAATTACCAGCCTCTGTAAGCAAACAGCTTATGAGGACACACACACACACACACACACACACACACATACACACACTCAACAATAAAACCTCAACTCAAACCTTGCTGAAACCCAAAAGAAAGAGAAAGATGTCCAATTAAATGAGGTGTCATAGAGAGTGAGACAGGGGAACAGAGAGTAAGACAAGGGGAGAGAGTGGATGAGATGGGGAAGAGATTGAAACAGGAGAAGAGAGAGTGAGACAGGGGAGAGAGTGTGACATTGAGAGAGGGTGAGATGATGAAGAGATAGTGAGACAGGGAAAGAAAGAGTGAGACAGAAGAAGGGAGAGTGAGATGGGGAGAGAGAGTCAGACAGGAGAAGAGAGAGTGAGATGAGGAAGAGAGTGTGAGACTGGGAGAGATAGTGGGACGGGGAGAGAGTGAGATGGGGAGAGAGTGAGACAGGAGAAGAGAGAGTGGGATGGGGTAAGAGAGTGTGAGACTGGGAGAGATAGTGGGACGGGGAGAGAGTGAGATGGGAGGAGAGTGAGACAGGAGAAGAGAGAGTGGGATGGGGTAAGAGAGTGAAAGAGATAGAGAGTGACACATTGTCTCTTCCTGTTTCACCCTTTCTCTGGATGTCTGACCCCACTGTGTCGTTCTCTCTCTCTCTCTCTCTCTCTCTCTCTCACAAACACACAACACACACACACACACACACACACACACACACACACACACACACACACTATTATTATTATTATTATTATTATTATTGTTATTATTATTATTATTATTATTATTATTATTAGTTGCATGTGTAGCTTATGTTTGACAGAAAGTGTGTGTGTGTGTGTGTGTGTGTGTTTGTTTCTTATAGCGAGCACTTGAGCACCTGACTCACTCTTCCTGAAATGGTATGTAATCAGAACGATGATGGTACCAGACGTGTCGTCACTTTCCTCCTCGTCCTGACACACTGATGTAATTGAGACAGAAGTGAACAGATCTAATTGCAGTGGAAGTTAATTACTGCCTGCAGTGATGCTCAAACATCGGCTAATTAACATGTCGGCTTTCACGCTGCTCAACTGTCACGGTGGCATGGAGTGTGTCATAACTAAAACAAACAGTCAGACGACGGCTGTGAGTTTAATTTGGACTGCTGTGTGACTGAGTCACGGCAACTGAATTTGTTTTGGACTTAACTGGACATTTTCGGATAGTTCTGCAATCAGTGGCAATTCATAATATATTACCATTACCATCACCACCAACAACAGCAACAGTAACACCACTACCAGCACCACTACCACCAGAAACAACAACACCATTACCACCACCACCAACAACAACAACAGCAACAGAAACAGCAACAATAACACCACTACCAGCACCACCACCACCCCCAGCAACAACAACATCATGACCACCACCACCACCACCACTACCACCACCACCGCCAACAACAACAACACCATTACCAATGGCATCAGATTCTGGTCTTTTAACAATTCTTATTTTTCTGGATCTGAGTGCAGCTTTTGACACTATCTCTCATAACATTCTCCTTTAACGGCTTGCCTCTCTTGGCATCTCTGGCACGTGTCATGACTGGTTTAAATCATATCTTTCCCACCGTTCAGAGTTTGTTTAGCTTAAAAATTTTAGATCGCAGTCATCTTCTGCTATTAGAGGTGTTCCTCAAGGTTCCGTGCTAGGCCCTCTTTTATTTATCATCTATGTCCTTCCTCTTGGCAAAATCTTTTGTAAACATAATATTAATTTTCATTCTTATGCGGATGATACTCAGCTCTACCTGTCCACAAAGACTACTTCCATGCTTCTTCCTGCTGTTCTTTTGGTCTGTCTAAATGAAATTAAATCCTGGTTTTCTTGCAACTTTCTCCAAATGAATACCAATAAAACAGAAGTCCTTCTCGTTGGCTCTAAGTCCACCTTAGCCAAGGTTGATAGTTTTTCATTAAATATTGATAATTCCACTGTTTTTCCTTCCCCTCAGGTAAAGAGTTTGGGTGTTATCCTTGATAGCACTCTATCCTTTGAGGCTCATGTTAACTCGGTCTGCATACTTTCACCTCCGCAATAATAATCGCCTCCGCCCAATCTTGACACAGCACAGTACTGCCATATTAGTCCATGCCCTTGTTACATCACGTCTGGATTACTGTAACTCTGTTCTTTTTGGCTTGCTTTCTAAAATTCTTCATAAACTTCAATTGGTACAGAACTCTGCAGCCCGCATTATTACTCAAACTCCTTCTATTGACCATATCACACCAGCTCTTCACCAGCTTCACTGGCTTCCTTGCTCCACCATATCTGTCTGACCTTCTCCAGTTATACACACCCTCCCATACACTCAGATCTTCAGCTCGACTGTCCACCATGGGGCTTAGAGCATTCAGTCGCTCTGCACCCTGCCTTTGGAACAGTCTCTCTGCTGACATCAGAAGTATAGACTCTCTGACATCCTTTAAATCCAGACTCAAAACTTACATGTTTAGAACTGCATTTTATATTTGAAACTTGTCCATTATTTTTCCTTTGTTCATTTATTTTTTAAATATTTTATTATTTGTTTTCTATCTGTATGTTTTATATTATGCTGTCTTTTTTAAATGTATTTTTGTAAGGTGACCTTGAGAGCTTTAAAGGCGCCCACAAATAAAATGTATTATTTTTATTATTATTTTACCACCACCAACAACAACGCCTCCAACAACAACATCATTACCACCACCACCACCAATAACAATACCAACACCACTACCAGCACCACCAACACCACAAACGACAACAACAACACCATTACCACCACCACCAATAACAATACCAACACCACTACCACCACCACCACCACCACAAACAACAACTACAACACCATTACCATCACCACCACCAATAACAATACCAACACCACTACCAGCACCACCAACACCACAAACAACAACAACAACACCATTACCACCACCACCAATAACAATACCAACACCACTACCACCACCACCACCACCACAAACAACAACTACAACACCATTACCATCACCACCACCAATAACAATACCAACACCACTACCAGCACCACCAACACCACAAACAACAACAACAACAACACCATTACCACCACCACCAATAACAATACCAACACCACTACCAGCACCACCACCACCACAAACAACAACAACAACACCATTACCATCACCACCACCAATAACAATACCAACACCACTACCAGCTCCACCACCACCACAAACAACAACAACACCATTACCACCACCACCACCAATAACAATACCAACACCACTACCAGCACCACCACCACCACCAATAACAATACCAACACCACTACCAGCACCACCACTACCACAAACAACAACAACAACACCATTACCATCACCACCAATAACAATACCAACACCACTACCAGCACCACCACCACCACAAACAACTACAACAACACCATTACCACCACCACCACCAATAACAATACCAACACCACTACCAGCACCACCACTACCACAAACAACTACAACAACACCATTACCATCACCACCACCAATAACAATACCAACACCACTACCAGCACCACCACTACCACAAACAACTACAACAACACCATTACCACCACCACCACCAATAACAATACCAACACCACTACCAGCACCACCACTACCACAAACAACTACAACAACACCATTACCATCACCACCACCAATAACAATACCAACACCACTACCAGCACCACCACCACCACAAACAACTACAACAACACCATTACCACCACCACCACCAATAACAATACCAACACCACTACCAGCACCACCACTACCACAAACAACAACTACAACACCATTACCATCACCAGGGCTGGCCAAGCCTTCAGGGAACCCTAAGTAGAAGTTTATTTGGGGGCCCCTCTGTGCCACCAATATGACTAATTATTGTCAATCCTTGATTATTCTCTCACTATAAATCTAACACACCCATATTATTATTATTATTATTATTATTATTATTATTATTATTATTATTATTTAATATTGCATCTTGTATAATAACCATTGTCCATTGATATAATATATAAAAAAACAAGCAAAAAAAACCCCATCCGTCATTTCATGTACTCTTGGGGAACCCCTGGCGGCCACGGGGCCTTAAGCAGCCGCTTAGTTTGCTTATGCCTTGGGCCAGCTCTGACCATCACCACCACCCCCAGCAACAACACCATTACCACCATCACCAACAACAATAGCAACAACACCACCACCAACAATAACAACACCACTACCACCACCAACAACACCAACAACTACAAACAGATGGATGGATGGATGGATGGATGGATGGATTTATGTATAGACAAATAGATAGATGCCAGGACAGATAAACACACTATCAAACAGATACACAGACAGAGAGACAGACAGATAAACAGACAGACAGAGAGATTGACCCTTTGATTAGTGGAAAAATATCTTGAAGGTTATAGGACATTTATAAATGTAATAAGTCCTGTTACCTAAGAACTGCCAAAGCCTTGGTGACCTTTGACCCATGTGCGTCTGATGAGAGAGATGTGAGATGTGGCTGAGACAGTATGAGACGTTCGTGTGGATGGTAATTATGGACTTTTTCCTTTGATAATCCAGCCTGCTGTCCCATAGGGAGCTAATTAAACAGCAGGAGCATTCATTAAGTGCGCACCTGTCTAACAAAGATAATGAAGTGCACAAAGTTCACCGGAGCTGAAAATGTCAGTGGTGTCTCCATCAGCACCCACCAGCTCAGACGCTCACCGCGGCCCCGATTCATCAGCAAGCCTTATTGTTTATCACACACTCTAAGATTTTCTGTGCTGCATTGATCAGGTGCTGCGGCGTCCCATTCATCCATCTGCTGACGTGTGGACTGAGGGCTCACTGTAGTTCTACATTTCAATTCTACATTAGAGTTCTATTTTACAGTTCTGCACTATAATTCTACACTACAGTTCTGCTTTACAGTTCTACACTACAGTTCTGCACTACAGTTCTACATTACAATTCTTCACTAGAGTTCTACTTTACAGTTCTAAACTACAGTTCTAAATTAAAGTTCTACACTACAATTCTACACTTGAGTTCTTCACTAGAGTTCTACTTTACAGTTCTACACTATAATTCTGCACTACAGTTCTACACTACAATTCTTCACTAGAGTTCTACACTAGAGTTCTACACTACAGTTCTGCACTACAGTTCTACACTACAGTTCTACACTACAGTTCTGCTTTACAGTTCCACACTACAGTTCTGCACTACAGTTCTACACTAGAGTTCTACTTTACAGTTCTACGCTACAATTCTTAAATAGAGTTCTACTTTACAGTTCTAAACTACAGTTCTATACTACAATTCTTCACAAGAGTTTTACTTTACAGTTCTAAACTACAGTTCTAAACTAAAGTTCTACACTACAATTCTACACTTGAGTTCTTCACTAGAGTTCTACTTTACAGTTCTATACTATAATTCTGCACTACAGTTCTACACTACAATTCTTCACTAGAGTTCTACTTTACAGTTTTACACTACAGTTCTACACTACAGTTCTACACTACAGTTCTGCACTACAATTCTACACTACAGTTCTGCTTTACAGTTCTACACTACAGTTCTGCACTACAGTTCTACACTACAATTCTTCATTAAAGTTCTACTTTACAGTTCTACACTACAGTTCTACACTACAACTCTACACTAGAGTTCTACTTTACAGTTCTACACTACAGTTCTACACTACAGTTCTACACTAGAGTTCTACTTTACAGTTCTACCCTACAATTCTTAAATAGAATTCTACTTTACAGTTCTGCACTACAGTTCTACACTACAATTCTTCACTAGAGTTCTGCTTTACAGTTCCACACTACAGTTCTGCACTACAGTTCTACACTAGAGTTCTACTTTACAGTTCTACCCTACAATTCTTAAATAGAATTCTACTTTACAGTTCTGCACTACAGTTCTACACTACAATTCTTCACTAGAGTTCTGCCTTACAGTTCTAAACTAAAGTTCTACACTACAATTCTACACTTGAGTTCTTCACTAGAGTTCTACTTTACAGTTCTACACTATAATTCTGCACTACAGTTCAACACTACAATTCCTCACTAGAGTTCTACTTTACAGTTCTAAACTACAGTTCTAAACTACAGTTCTAAACTACAATTCTACACTTTAGTTCTTCACTAGAGTTCTACTTTACAGTTCTACACTATAGTTCTGCACTACAGTTCTACACTACAATTCTTCACTAGAGTTCTACTTTACAGTTCTACACTACAGTTCTGCAATACAGTTCTACACTAAAACTCTACACTAGAGTTCTACTTTACAGTTCTACACTAAAGTTCTACACTACAATCCCACAATTCTACTCTACAATTCTACACCACATTTCTATCCTGCAGCTCTGCACTAAAGTCCTACACTATAATTGTCCTATACAGTTCTATGCATCATTTCTACTCTTCAGTTGTGTGCTGTTTAGATTGGACTGAATACTCCACTCACTGTAAGATGTGTTTAAAAAACACACCCCAGTGGTGAGAAAAAGAGTCCTGTATTGTAAGCCATATTGTCATGATTAAGCTGAAATCGGCACTGAACTATTACATTACCCATCGGTCCCTATACATTACATGATCCTGACACTCCCCCTTCTGGTGTCCCGTTTCACCCTTATGAGCACCTCAATTTAAAAACACAGTGTCAATGTTCATGGCGATTAACTTAAGTCTGTTTTTAGGAAAACATTTGACGCAAACAAACAATCAAATAAACAATAAATAAATAAATTGATTAATTAATAAATGTCCAAGATGACTTGAGAGCATTACCTCTAAATAAACATAAACTATCCAGACTATTTCATTGCTTGGTGTCTCTAAAAACTTTCTAAACTTCAACATCTTTTCAAAATTCTATCGTTTCACAGACACAAAATTCAAACATAACTACGAATGGATAAACAGTATGACATGTTGGTGTTTAATATGTAAAAGTTGCCAGCGCCAGGAAATTCATTATTTTCGCAGAACAGCGCTCCTCATCATTTTCTTCCGCACAGAGTCTGTTTTAAATTTTACACATGATGAAAAAGTTTTCCAGCATGACAATTTGACATTCATTTGTTTAAAAAGATTATAAAATTTAAAGCGTGGTGCATATGTTAGTACGATAACAAGCGGCTGTTTGTTTATTGTGTTTGTTTGTTTTTTTCGTTTTTTTTTTTTTTTCATTTACGATTTGCTAATTTGACAGCAGACATGTTGAGGAAATGGATTTTTGCTTGGGAAGAAATGTCAAATTTTAGTGATTTACAGTGAAAGACAGACAGAGAGAGAAAATAAGTGACAGTGATATCGTATATAACCGAAATCATGCTCTCAGATACATAGTGACGTTGAAACTTGTATAATCGTCGTTTATCATTAAATAATAAATAAATTACACACCCCCCCACCATACACACACACCCTCAGACTGAAATAAATATCAGGGAGGTAAAGACACAAAGAGGCGGACATGTTTTTGTGTAAAGGTTAAAGCATGACGCCGTCGCTGGTCCTCAGCGATTAAAAACCAAGCGCCAAATCTCCCTGAGAGGGAAGCGGCCATGTTTGCGATGATTAGCAGGCCAACCCCTCGAGGCTTTCATTAATGAGGCTACACACCGAGTTAACAATTCATAACAAATTTTAATGTGGCGTCTGAATTAATTAAGCTCTCAGTCACAGACGCGGGAGGCTCCCTCGTCTGCTTATGACCTAGCGAGAAGTGCGCTAATGATTCTTTTCAGGTTTAGCGCTTACACGTGTAATTAACTCCCATTAATAGGCTGATAAATGGAGCACTTTTCAAAAGGAAGGTGATGTCTCAATAAAGGCTGCAGTACTTCGCTCCTACATCAGCTCCCAGAAAGTGTGTGTGTGTTTTTTTTTAAATTCTTTTATTTAATCAGTTACCAAATGCTAATGCTAATCAAATGTCATTCCATCATTGTTCACTAATATAAAATTCAAATAATGACAGCATTTAATAAATAATGACAGAATGATGTAGAATCCATTACACAAAGACATGCACTGAGCAAGTATCAGGTGTTAGACAACATTAATGAACACGGTGTGTTAGCAGTGTGCACGTGCTAGCGTCTGAGTTCAATATTAATTCAGTGCTTCTGGTCACATGAAGATTTCAGGGTCATTAAAGGATTTCTAGATCAAGCCTAAAAGATTTGCTCTTTGTAAATGAGTAGAAGAAATTTCTGGACCTGATGTGAGTCTCATGTGATTCTTTACACATGGCTCATTCATTTTCCTTTATGTTTCTTTAGAAATGATTCATTTATTTACATTTGATTCTTTACACATGGCTCATTCATTTTCCTTTATGTTTCTTTAGAAATGATTAATTTATTTACATTTGATTCTTTACACATGGCTCATTCATTTTCCTTTATGTTTCTTTAGAAATGATTCATTTATTTACATTTGATTCTTTACACATGGCTCATTCATTTTCCTTTATGTTCCTTTAGAAATGATTCATTTATTTACATTTGATTCTTTACACATGGCTCATTCATTTTCCTTTATGTTCCTTTAGAAATGATTCATTTATTTACATTTGATTCTTTACACATGGCTCATTCATTTTCACTTGTGATTCTTTAGAATTTATTTATTCATATGAATGCGATTCTATACACGAGTTATTTATTTCGATTTTAATAAAGATTCATTTCTTTACACGTGATTCTTTGCACGGGATTAAATTTTTTTTTTTTTTTACCTTTGTGATTATTTACACATTTTTGCTTTCATTCAACATTTTTCCACGCAATTCGTTTACTTTCACATGTGATTCTTTTTACGATTCATTTGTTCTCAAATGCGAATTTTACAAGTCATTTATTTTACAAGATAAGAAGCATGAAAACGTGAAAAAACGATTAGCTTATTTTGTTTTTTATATATTCATTTATTTTTATTTTTTTATACATGATTTTTTTCACACCATTTATTTTCAAATGTTGCTTTATCAAATTATTTACATTATTTTTTGATGTACTTCTTTCTATGTGATTTCTTGATTCGTTACATTTTCTGATTTTTATTCATTTTTAAATGAATTATTTCCACATAGAATGAACACATTATATTTGTTTTCCCTAAACATTATTTCTTTTCACATGTTAGCTTACCACATGTAATTTAATTTCCATGGGATTTTCTTACGTTAATAATAATTCTTTGTTTGTACTCACAAATTATTCGAACAATGTTTATTTGTGTTCACATGTCTGTATGTCCGTATTGCCATAAACATCCATATTGCTTGATATTAGACGGCTAGCTGTATTTCCTCTGCAGCAGAGCGACTGCGCTGTTTGTGTTTGAGAGAAAGAGATATACAGTAGGTAGTGAGTGTGGAGTAAAAGTAAGCGTGAATTGTGTGTGTGTGTGACTTTTCTTTACACCCCTGGGACTTGCTCTTTCCCTTTCCATCAGCTACTATTTTCAGGGGGCGTGCAGTAATTTCATGGCTCGTTGAGGGCGAGCGAAACCTCACTGTTCACTTCCACTTCGCCCCAAGCCTTTTAATGAAGTTATTAATCCAGCAAACAGAAAACTCTCTCCTCTCTGTAACGCCGAGGTGCATAATTCACACAGCCGTGCCACAACAAACCGTGTAATGACAAATTTCCTGTTTTTTTTTTTAAACCCAGAACTTTAGCGAGTGTGATCTGTAAGGCATAGACAGAATCGAGTGTCTGGTTTCTCCTAATGCTTTCACTTCCTCTGGATTTGCTGTACAATCACCGTAAACACGGATGAGTGTAGATTACACAAGTAAACATCACAGGAGCTTGGACAACTGATTACACACCAGATTTCTGCCGTTTGGTTTGTTGATTTTTATCAACATTGGATTGGACTGAGACTCATGTGTCTTCGTATGCAAGCGATGATTAAGGGGCCCAAGCACTTCAGTGACAGTCTCAGTGGGGCTGTCAGGATGATTGAGTTTGGCTCCGTTGTGAAATTAATGCTTTCTGTTCAAAATCTTGCTATTGCATTTTTCTAACAGATTCAAATATGTTGTGCATGTTACCATTTTGGCAGGAAAAACGAGGGAAATACAGAAATAGTAGTTTGTGTATATATGTATATGTATGTTTTCTTTCTGTAGACAGTTTTCTCTTTTTGGTGGAGTATTGGTGATCCAAAACAGGTGGTATGAGAGCACAAACAATAAACAATAGAAGTTACTATAGTAACACAATCAATTAATTTAAACCGGTTCATTAAAAAAAAACCTTTTTATTTGATTCATAATGATGTTAATTATCAATATTATTTTTTTCATGATCAAGATTTTTATTTATTCAGGTTTAGTTCACATCAGGAACATACATCACGCTCAAATGAACTATATACAAATAGATGCTATGAAGCTGTCCAAGGAAGGGGAGAAGAAAAACTAAAACTAAAGTCAGATAAGTATAGTAAGGTTGTCATCTTTTTATTGTCATTTTTTTTTTATCTATCAGCATCACAGCAATGTTTCACCAGCTCCAGATAGTGTTGTCCTTTGTGCCGTTGAGCCTGGCAGTGATGCCCTCCAGCAAGACAGTGTCTCTGAAATATGATAGCCAAGTAAAAGTTGTAGAAGTGAATGGCTCTATCCATAACAGGACTTGCTGCCAGTAAGGCCCTTCGATGATGGGTGTTCAGCTGGAGAGTGGAATCATCTAACAGTAGAAGAAGTTGAGGATCTCATGGTATATTCAAAAGAACAGGAAATACAAATTTCCAAAAAGGAACCACCATGGGGCATTCCCAAAACATGTGTAAGTAGGAGACTATTGTAGATGTATTACATAAACGGCAGTAAGGATCAGATCTAACCTTCATCTTGTACAGTATGGGGGGGGGGGGTTATAAGCCCTACTGATACATTCATAATATTATGTTTAATATTATTACTGCTGTTCTTGTTAATAATAATAATAATAATAATAATAATAATAATTATAATAATTATAATAATTATAATAATAATAATAATAATAATGATAATAATAATAATAATAATAATTATAACAACAACAACAACAACAATAATAATAATAATAATAATAATAATAATAATTATTATAACAATAATAATAATAATAATAATAATAATAATAATAATACTTATAATAATTATAACAATAATAATAATAATAATAATAAAAATAATAATAATAATTATAATAATTATAATAATGCAATTATGAGACTGGTTTAGGTTTTGTTCTTAAAGATACATTTAATAATAAAATAATTTAAAACCTAACCTACCCCTGTACAACATTATATTACAGTCATTCCTATAACAGGACACATAAACATTTTACAAATGACAAATTCGAAATGAACATAACATCCGAGCAGCTTCGACTGAGCCTCTCTCAAGAATCTTATGCAGGTCTGAATACTAAAAGCACAATAAAAGATTTAAGTTGTCACGATTAACAGAGCTCATTTTTCTGTGTGTGTGTGTGTTTTTTTTATAGCAGAAAGGTGTCTGAGATCATATTTTGCCAATTTACTTTTATCAAAGGAACTAAAAATGAACTTCAAATACATCCCCCTGTCATCCCTGAGGCGAAAACGCATGGGGGAAAAAAAAACATATTACATGCGACTCATCACATCCCATTTCATGGCATAATTGCATCTGATATTTTTTTCCAGGGTTTTCACGAACAGGAGAAGGTGATGTTGGAAAGGTGGTGAGCCTCAAACGAGCAGCGCCGTGGAACTGAATGAGTCTGTTTTAATTTAGCTGCTCATGCCGGTCTGCTCAGACACACAGAGGACATTCAGTACAGCGCCGTGACAGAGCTGGAGCATTTGCTTACTAGCATGGTGTTGTAGTCTCTCAGTATAACTAAAACTCACACTTACAGCAGTCGTGTGGAAAATGCTGCAGTTTAAATGCTTACCTTCATATTTTTCAGCGTTGCCTGTTATGGTGCAAAAACAGATCGGATACAATCCTTAGTACAAACCCTTTAAAATGCTGTATGTTGTGTCAACCAATTCAAGATTTTTATATATTTCTAAATAATTTATAGTAAAATTATATAAATAGGATGTAGAACAGCAATCATACATATGTAATATAAATTCAGGGCCAAACCACATGATATATACTAAACACTAAAGGATGCCTAAATAGCAACAACATCATGATTAGCAGCTCCTGGCTTCTGCCAGTCACCATGTAGTCAGACTTCATTCATGCCTGAAGCTGAAGCGTGATGAGTATGATTTATGTGCAACACCATTGTTGATCACTGGACCGTCAGAGTGCGGAGACATACAGCAGCTCAGAATCATGATATTATAGTGTAACAGGATTTTACAATCATATCATACCACTGAACTGTAATATACTGTGTGTATTCATTTCCAAATCAGGGTTTGCCTTGTTTGTCTCATATCTCCAGGGTTTGGAGGTTCGATTCCCATCTCCATCCTGTGTAGAATATTGCATGTTCTCCCATGCTTCAGGGGTTTCCTCCAGGTTCTCTGCTCTCCTCCACCAGTCCAGACATGAACTATAGACTGATTGGCATCCCTAAATTATCTGTAGTGTAAATGTGTGTGTGATTTTACCCTGTGATGGGTTGATACCCCGTCCAGAATATCTCCCGCTTCATGCCCTGAGTGCTCTGGGATAGAGCCCAGCTTGCTTCAATTCCAAATTTTGTGAACCATGTGTACATAAAAACAAAAATCCCACCCTGGGGTGAGTGAATCCTAGCCATTCACGTTATGAATGCTAATTCGTTTTAATTTACAGTTATTGACTTCCTACCAGTTCAGGAGCATACAAATACAAGCATAATTGCATGTTACTTTTTTAATTACACACAGCCTCGTTGCAAGTTGGCATGGCATTGTTCATGTTTTTATCTTGCTTCTGTCATGCTTAAGTGATAACACCCAATAATTTCCATGCCCTCACCCTTAATTAATCCATCTCATCTGGTTTATCGTCTTTATTCCACATGCAGCTCTTCATTCACAGGCAAGCAAACCAAGCAAGAGGCCACTGGTTCTACAGCTCCCCAGGTAACAGACAACAAGCTGAGAGCACTGTCTGTAAATGAGGGTTCATTACACTACTGGGTGAGTTAAGAAAAAGTGTGTATTAATCAATGAACATATGCAATATTTATCATTCTCCAGTTTCGATACAGTCACAATACATTGTGCTTACTTAATGAATGTTTGCTTAATAGAAATGTCTCATAACTAATAAAGCATCAATTTCCTGTCTCTCACAAATGGCTTCAAATCTGAGTTTACACACAATATAATATAAAGTTAATTCCATGTGGATTTTTATTATTTTTTTTTTTTTTGCCATGATGGCATTTGAAAACAAGCATTCTTGATTACTGACTACATTAATCACAGTAACATTTTAGTATTCTCGCACTACTTTTCATCAATACTGCCAGTTTGTAGGTTATAGCAGAATCTAGTCCAGTCACTGTTTTTAGAGACTCCAAAGCTCATCTATAAACCTCTCTGGATAAGGAGAATCTGCTAAACACTGTAAACGTAATAAAAACAAGCAGTTTAACTTTGACAGCATATTTCATATATAAAAGTACAGTAATTCATGCTAATTATATGACTTGAACTCAATTCAGTCAAAGTTTACATCCTTATCATCTGTAAAATTTACACGCACAGGAGCACGAGTAGGATACAAAAGTTTTTTTTCTAAATTTTCTACTGTAAACTCTCGTATGAGTAAATTTGCTTGTAACCAGTCGTGACAAATGATGCTCATTGTTTTAAAACATTATGTACATGCTTGATGGATTGCACATAGAATAGTGAAAAATATGGATATGTGAATTAAGAGGTCAAAAAATTCTCTTTGTTTTAATGTAAAAATACATTTCTATTAATCTATGTAGAAATAGTGGCCACCGGCTACTGACTAAAAAAGCAAACTATGGTTAGCTTGTTCACTGTGATTGGATAATTCCTGTCAGTATGTTGTTCATATCATATTTAATGCTTAAAATTAGAATATTTGAATATGTAAAAGCGTGAAGGCATTTTATATATATATATATATATACACCGATCAGCCCTAACATTCTGAGCAGTGAGAGGTGAAGTGAATAACACTGATGATCTCCTCATCATGGCACCTGTTAGTGGGTGGGATATATTAGGCAGCAAGTGAACATTTTGCCCTCAAAGTTGATGTGTTAGAAGCAGGAAAAATGGACAAGCGTAAGGATTTGAGCGAGTTTAACGAAGGGCCAAATTGTGATGGCTAGACCACTGGATCAGAACATCTCCAAAACTGCAGCTCTTGTGGGGTGTTCCTGGTCTGCAGTGGTCAGTATCTATCAAAAGTGGTCCAAGGAAAGAACAGTGGTGAACCGGAGTCAGGGTCATGAACGGTCAAGGCTCATTGATGCACGTGGGGAGCGAAGGCTGGCCCGTGTGGCCTCGTGCTCTGTTGGATCAGAATCCAACAGACGAGCTACTGTTGCTCAAACTGCTGAAGAAGTTAATGTTGGTTCTGATAGAAAGGTGTCAGAATACACAGTGCATGACGGGTCAGGGCTGTTTTGGCAGCAAAAAGGGGACCAACACAATATTAGGCAGGTGGTCACAATGCTGTGCCTGATCGGTGTACGTATATATATATATATATATATATATATATATATATATATATATATATATATATATATATATAATAATTATTATTATTATTATTTTCTGAATCACGGCGGAACGAAGAAAAAATTGTGATAACGTAAGCAACTATTGTAAGGTGGGGGAGGGACTCGGCTACGGTGCACCTGTCAACGCTCTACGGCACGCCGCGCGGCTCAAAACGTCAAGCGTGGAACAAAAAGCGCAACGCGTTTTCGTCTCCGCTGTCAGTCTGCGGATCACAGCTCAGTGAAGCGGCGCTGAGATTCAAACCGCGCACTAAAGGAGAAGAAGATTTCAACTCGGGTTGTTTTGTGCTTTTTATTTATTTAGTTTTTCAGCTTGTATTGGACGTGGAGAGTGTTTGTTCTGAGAGGGAAGTGAGATTATCTGGATTGAGCAGCCATGTCCCGGAGGAAACAGAGTAACCCGCGCCAGTTCAAACGCCACACCAGCGCAGCGAGCACAGGTCACTGCTTTATTTCTACACCATAAATTCATCACTTCTTTATTTCTATAATATCCTTACCTGTGTGTGCATGCACATAAAGCTCTTTCTTTGCGTTAGATGTGTGTTTGGGTGTATGCATTACTTTTGGAAAATCATAGACCAGCTTCAGGCAGTGAGATTAACTTTCTAAATTCAAAATATCAAAATTATTATTGTTAAAATGATTTTTTATCATGGGTTATGGGATGTTTTGTTTTGTTTGTTTGTTTCTTGAAAAGCTTTACACACCACTTTAAGACATGCAAATCTGTTAATGCAAAGTTTTGCATCCAAAAATGTCAGATTTGAGGAATAATGATAATAATAATAATAATAATAATAATAATAATAATAATAATAATAATAATAATACCCTTGATCTTAAATTAAACTTAAAAAAAAAGTAAAAAGTTTTTATACCAAATAACAATTTATGTATTAGCTTCATCTGCCAACTAAATATATTTAGCTTTTTTTTTTTCAGTACAAATTATTTGGTAATAAAGAATAAGAAAAACGTTATGAATGTAAATGTTGCACACAGAAGGTATATCAAAGTAGCGTCACTGGCGCCAGTGCTTTAATTATATATTTTTTTACTCATCTTCAAACAAATACCTCTATATTCATATATATAACTATATACTAATGTAAAAAAAAAAAAAAAAACATTTACGTGTACTGTAAATAAGTTAGTGTTGGACGTATGGTATAATAAATTTTGTTAGAATTTAATTATAATTTGGATAATTTAGCCAGCTCATCCTGCTGCAGTTTGTTTGTTTGTTTGTTTGTTTGTTTGTTTGTTTGGAAACACTACTTATTATCATAATTAATTCGATTATAATTTGTTTTCTAGTGCGTTTTATAAACCATGTGGAGACTCTTCAGGAGTCAGCTCCATCACCGATATTACAAAGGACAAAAAGGTCATTATGTAGGTTTTTTTTCTTTTTAAAATCGCCCTTCAACATATTGCCCCGTTATCTAAACCTCAGCGATTGCCCCACTATTTTCATATTTTGCCTATTCCATTCTCTGTAGCGTCCCTCTGGTGCACAGATAAAGAGAGAGTGTTGAAAGAGCTCCATTAATTTGCCCTGATGACTGCAGTGATAAGGGCAGATAATGGACTTGATAAAGTGTGTGTGTGTGTGTGAGAGAGAGAGAGAGAGAGAGAGAGAGAGAGAGAGAGTGTGCGTGTGTGTGGGAGCAGAGATATCATCACACACACGATTATTGCCATTAAAATTCCAGCTCTGCAATCTGCGTCGCACTGATAATCCTCTCTGGACGATAAGACAAAGAAAATCTTCTTCCTTTATTAGTCTTCTGGATATTCTGATAATATAGTGATAAATTCTGTATTTCTCCTGACCCTCCTTTTTTTGGAGAGAGATAGAAAGAGAGAGAGAGAGAGAGAGAGAGAGAGAGAGAGAGAGAGAGAGATCTTACTTTCTTTTTTCCCTTTTTTCCTCTGTCTCGTCCTCTTATGAAGTGATAGGGTCATCTTTTCTGCTTTACTCCTGCCTCCACCCCCCTTAACCCTCCCAGCAGTGGGGTTTTATTGTAATAAGAGTTAGATCTGAAATGGAGATAGTGAGGCAGGAGCATATTATCATCCGTTATCGGTTCTTCTTCACTCCATTGAGCCGAACCAGCTGTTATTTCCCCCCTTATCACCCCGTTCGTGACCGGCGGGGCAGTAAATTTGCCCCCTTTGGTGGGATAAATCTATGACAGTGGATTAAAAGAGTGTGATGAGAGGGAAAGCATTGCGACGTCTTGCTGAAAGAAGGAGTAGATGAGAATCTGCCCTTTTATATGTCCCTGCTGATGAGGTACAGGACACAAAAAAACAAAGGCAGAATGTATTGTTTAAGATTTTATCATGGATTATTATGGATCATGATTTATATCATAATACTGTACAAGAAATAAGTACATAAAAATAGCTGCTTGTTTAAAGATATAGAAAGTTTGCTGTAGTGTGCTGAATGACATCTCAAGAAGATGAAAACTGTAAAAAAAAAAAAGAATTTATTGATGAAATTTAAATTTTGTCTCTCATAATTAGTAAAACAATTATTGTAATCTTATTCGAAAAATAATTTGGATATTTTACAGCTTAATTTCCATACACAGTTTCAATTTAAATATATGATAATGATAAATAGATTCTGATGGACCTTCACCCATCTCCATTTCCATTTTTATTGACCAAAAAGTGATGATTTGTTTTCCATAACAGCATCAGTTCAGCTCCAGTATCACACGTTTACATTCATGATCATCTTTTGAACTCATTATATAGTAATTAAATAATTCTATAGTAATTATATGGTAAAACCTTAAATAGTAACTATGTCACTATAGTCGTTTTAAACATGACTGTAAATCAGTTTGAAAAAAAAAAAGTCTCAAGAAAAAAAGTTAGAAAAAACTTTCTAAGAGTGGCTTATCCTTTGGTACATTTTGCTCATCCGATTTGTTCGACTTATTTTGGCGAATTTAAGTTTTTTGGTTCGTGATGTTGGAGATTTGAATCTATCAAAATAAATAGCAAACTAATAAAAAATTACAATTAGAATCTAAACATTATAGACCGATGTTAAATGCTTATAATGTGTCTGTCATGCCTATAGTTTTCTATTTATTAAAGTGAAGCCAGCAGACAAGATTGTTAAAATATTCCTGATCGTAATTATGCACTTGACACTTAATCAGGCAAAATTCCAGTCAGCTGTAATGCTGTGATTCTTTACATGACGCTGACAAAATACTGAATTGTCCTGTGGTCAGCGTTCCAACAGAGAGACAAGCGACAGAGTAAATCGTATGAGAAAAACAAAACCAAAAAACTGGACTAAAACTATTAAAGATTAATATAAAAAAAGAAATAAATAAATAAATAAAGTAAAAAAGTTTCATTTCGGAACAGCTCTGAAAATTGTGACGGATAAAAATATCCAAAACTTTGCTGAATCTACTGCAGAGATGAAGAAAGTGTGACATTTCGCCGTGAATCTCAGACTGTTAGCTTAGCGAGACAAAGAAAAAGAAGAAAAGTGGAAACTTGTGTTTTGTTTGTACCTCATAACTCCATTTCACCTCCTTGTGTAAATGTAAACACCCAAAGATTTAGCACAGCAGCGCTAACACATTTTCTGAGGTAAGATTTCTTCAGACAGAGCTTTTTTGTTGTTGTTGTTATTGTTACTCATATACAGTGATATTTGGTGTACAGTGTAACTGAGACATTGTCCTGATTTGCATTTTGGGATAGGATTTTTGTAAAGGATTGTTTTGAGAAACAGAAAAGCTTTTTGAAGAAACGCTTTATTTCTCGATCCCTATGAGCCGAATGTCTTTACACTGCTATCCAAGACGGATATTTCCTCAGGATCGCTGAATATTGTGATTTATCGTCTAACCGATTCTCGCCTCAAGCTCGTAGCAACAATCCCGCTCCCCCCCCCTTTCTCTCTTTTTATTTGTGAATCTTTTCTGTCACTTCGCTGACATACGGCTGTCAGAATATGATAAGTTTCTTTCATTATTATATCCTTTTCCGAGACGTCAAGGTTTGTCAGCTCATCTTTATTCTGTTTTTTTTTTTTTTTTCAAAGCCATTTTGATTATCTTCATCTGCCAACTGTCAGCGCTCCGTCTCCGTGAGATCGGCGTAATATAAAGCGGGGTTATTGTGTGCCAGCTTTCTCAGCAGCATCTGTTCAGCACTAATGAGCTATGAAGTGCTGTGGCTCGCTGGCCTACCAAGCAGGAAGGAGACGGAGATGAGAGCGAGAGGAGCCAACTGTTTCTACAAGCTTTTATATACACGCTCCAGCATCGTTTTTTTTTTATTTTTTTACCAGTCATAACCGAGATGTTTATCAGAATTAGGAAGTGTATCAAACTTTAACACTGAAACACTTTCGATGTGTTTAGATAAAATTCTACAACAGTTAGTTCCAGTTCCCTGATTTGACTGGACGATGGCGTGTCCATGAGTTACTATATTTTGTTTGAGTGTGTGTGGGTAGGACCAGAACCAATGTAACGGTTACTACAGCACAAATAGCGACATCGTCAACAGACACGTCAAACGATACACTTTCAATGAATCTCTTCCTCCAGGATTTCTCGATTTCACGATCGTAGAAATCAGTGCAAAATCAACTACACTTGAGAGGAGCTTGGAATTTTTCAGATTCCTTACAGATTGTGGTCTCCATGTGTCATGTGACATCATCACAACACGCGTTCAGCCAAATCCCTCTTTCACGTGTGTGGAACATGAGTACAGCTCTCAGAGAAAGTTATTACAGATGTTTCGTCACTGCTAGGAGTTTACAGGAAGAATCTTGTGCGTCGCAAAAAGATGCAAATCGGAGCATTTTTGGCTGCAAGAATCACAAAAAACCTGTGGAGACTGATAAATATTTGAATTATAAAAGCTCGCCAGATGAAGAAGAAAAGGTTGAAGGGAAGCCAATTTCTCTGGGTTTCAGGAATGTACAGATCGGTATTAGCTAGCAAGCGAGTTAGCCGACATGCTATAAAGTGGGTGTGGCTTCTTCGGCATCTGTTTCGTTCAGTGAGCAAAAACAAACAAGTTATATTGACCATACTGTGATGTCATAATGTCATAAGATTATTTGTTTTGTTATTTATTTTTATAAAACTGGTGTATAAATGTTGGAGTCATGCAGTTATGCTTAATATCAGCACCTGCCTCGTACCTGCAGCCGATTCACAGCCATGTTGATATTCAGTAAGGATCAAGAGTGACTAAATTCTTTCTCCTTAGTGATTCTGGTGTATTTTCGTTTCTGGTTGGTCAAATAGGGTGTACTGTACACTATTAATGTGCTTGCTCTGATGCATTAGGGCTGATGCATTAAACCATCACAAGAGTTATGTGTTTAAGACTCAGCTGAAGACAAACTTTCATAGAAGTTCATAGAAGAAATTCAAGCTGTTCTGTGTCCTGGTCTTTTGCACACGGCATCCTGATATGTTACAGCGAAGAAAAAGAAGACGATAAGATAGGATTTACATGTTACATCATCAGTGATGTCCAGATGTGTATCACTCACATCGTGGCTTTAATAGAGACAAAGATACAAAAGACTCTTGGAACAATGCCTTGGATTAACATCGCTCTACACATGTTGACGGGACAAAAAATAGAAGAAAGGATGTTTATTGTGTTTATTGGACAGCCTTTAATCACTATCAGCGATGTCCAGCTGACGTTTATCACTCACTCCATCATAGCACCGGGAAGCTCGATGCTGATCGATTATCAGGGCTTTTGAAGAAACAATGATGCAATCGTTCACGCTAAAAGACCTGGCTTTCACTCCCCCATGTCTTTGAAAGCGCTAGGTGAAGCATGGATTTTCAAATCGAAGCCTTTTCACGTTCTTCAGAAGCTCGTCAGGGTCACGATGAAGAGGACCGGGTCTTCTAAGAGAAAAAAATAAAGTTAAAGTCTTCATATTTTCACTTTCTCTTTTATTTGAAGCTAAAACGAAGTCATGTAACACAAATGAAGCCTTGGCTAACTTTTCCTTTTTGCTAATGAAGCATTCATGTCAGCTTACAAGTTCACATCCCTTATCAATTTGAATGTGACAAAATTTATTAAGTTAGTCTTGGCATCTTCTTCTTCTTCTTCTTCTTCTTCTTCTTCTTCTTCTTTATTTGGAGACAAATCATGCTAATGCCTCAAAACAGAAATCAGACAGCCTACGAAATGCATTGAAATTTGCTACATTATTCTATCTGCTTAGCACGTGAGCTAGTTAGCAAGATGTAAGGAGGCCGGTATTGTGAGATTTCCTATCTTCAGGCAGTTCACACACTGTGAAGTTGAAGCAAATTTCATGACAAATAACTCAGATCTTTGAAACGTAGCTAGCTGTTAGTTAGCGAAGATTACAGGTTTCGTCTGTAACCGTATTGCACTCACTCGACTCTCCAACTCACATCAAGAAGCCACAGACGAGGCATCATTGTGCTGATACAGCGGACTGAGAGAGACAGAGAGACAGAGAGAGAGAGAGAGAGAGAGAGAGAGAGAGAAAGAAAGAGAGAGAAAGAAAGAATAAGAAAAAAAAAGCTTTATTGTGCAGCAGCATTTCGGCTCCTATTCATGTCTCACTGCTGTGTAATCATTCCTCCTAATCTCATTTACAGATACTGCAAAACAATGTGTGTGTGTGTGTGTATGTGTGTGTGAGACAGGGATTAGGGGACCCAGAGATCACTGATGAGGAGAATCACTTCTCTCAGAGCTTATAAGCGTCTTTTGAGAAGAAGATTTGCAAAGTTTTAACATGCTGGAGTCTTTGAATGGGAATATTAAAAACATTAATCAGTAACATGCATTTTAACCCTTTTATCAGTACAAGAGCATTCTTGAAACAGACTTATTGGACATTTTTTAATCTGAACCGCATTTGTTTGGAAATCAACCAATCGGAAATCATTTCAAAGTGTCTAAAGTTATTAGTGCTTGTGCTAGAAACAGGTCAGTTTGAGTGGTTTTCAGTCATGTTGCAGTACTCACTTTATCCTGGTCAGTGTTGTGATGGATCTGGAGGTCATGGGAACACTGTCTCTCTCTCACACACACACACACACTCACACACTCGAGTACACACTCATTCACTAGCACCAAATATTGTGCTATATTACATATTATAGCCCCATAATATTGTACTTTATGGCTCGGATAACTAGTTTGTGTCTAGCTAGCTTATTCGTTATTGCTAACCCATTTTTGTAACCTAATAACAGGCAGCCAGTGAAATAAGTGCAGATTGTTATTTTTTAAATTGATAAAGGACGTAAACATAAACTGTTATGATGGATAGAAGGATATTATTTCCTGGTCTGTGGTGATACTTATACATATAACAGATAAATCATAGAGTTTCATTTGAGGAATCAGAGAAAATTCATAAAGGAAAAAAAAAAACAATTTTACAGATTCATCCCTCAGTAGAAGAATCTTCTCTCTCTCTCTCTCTCTCTCTCTCTCTCTCTCTCTCTCTCTCTCTCTCTCCTGTATGTGTGTGTGTGTGTGTGTGTGTGTGTGTGTGTGTGTGTGTTGGAGAGATCTAGGCATCGTGCCACAGAGGCTGAGGCGTCCTCTTCCTGTGCCAAAGAGCCCCAGTGTGTGATTGATGCAGTGTGTGTTAGTGTCTACAGGGAAGTGTGCAGAGTCCAGATTTCATACATATACTCACTCACTCACACACACACACACACACACACACACACACACACAAACACACTCTCACATATGGTGTAGAAATCACACTGACAGAAAATCCCCACGTTTTACTTTTACCTCAGAGTTTACCTCACAAATTAGCGACTTTAACAGTTTGTTAGTGTAGGAATTGCTTCTGTGAGTAAAAAATGATCATATCCTGCTAATTTCTGCTAAAAACTAAACAATTTATTACCTAGACTGTAGTCAAGCCTTCAGAGATTAGAGATTAGATGCAGCTATGAGCAGTTTAGCTTCAGTGAGATTAGCTAGAAACCTAGTTTGCTAGCTAGCTATGTTGCTATTCACCAAGTGTGATTATGTGAATGTGTTTGTATTTCTAAATGTGGAAAAAAAACCACATAAGTGCATATATAAGTCCTGTTTATCTGAAATTTGCTTCAATGACTTAACTTAGCTTAAGATAAAACAGGAAGTAAACAGCCAATGTGACATGTTTTTTTCCTCTTTTTGTTGTCCAGGAGTTTTTGAGGATGGACAGACAGAGCTGGAGGACAGAGAGTGCGAAGAGAAAGAGATCCTGAAAGATGTAGAAGCGACTATTGACCAGGAAACGCAGTTCCCTTTAGACCCCGAGAACGTTCACGTTAAAGACGAGGGCTGTTACAGTGCAGGTGAGGCGGCCATTTTGAAATCTGTGTCAAGAGCACATTTCTCAAAACCATATGCAAATCAATCTGTGTTTTATTTTTCCTATAACTGCAGCAGTTCTCACCTGATTAAACGTTTTTATTTATTAAAGAGGGACTGTGTGTAGTTTTTTTTTTGTTTGTTTTATACATTTTATTCCCTTTATCTCCTTACCTTCATTCACTTCAATTATACTGATGATCGTTTAGTGTGAGAGTCAGTCATACGTGTTCCTGTGAACAAGCTGTTACTATAGAAACCATAACGTATTGACCAATCAGAACTCAACAGATGCAGCTTTTTATTATTATTTTTACGTTTTACCAATTCAAGCAAAATCAAGCATTTTTGCCTGCAACAATCACGGGGAAAAAAAACATTTTTAACGATTCACATCGTCGCAAATACGGCGGTGTGGGAAAAGGTTCCTGAGACGACACGAGCAAGAAACTTTCTGCGGATCCAGATTCATCTGGGTGACACCGGATTGTGCGATTCCTGAGTGTTTTGTATCGTTATATTATTAACATGAAGGTTTTTTATTCAAGGATTGTTTTTTTTGTTTTTTTTTTTCAAAAAAGGTGACCAATGCAAATCAGGTATCTTTGAAATAAACGAAAGTTTATTTGTATTGCTTTACAGAAAGACAGAAATTCTGAATAACATCAAGCAAGCCAGAGGTCACGTTGGTAAGGAAGAAACTCTCTGAGACGATTTCAACAACCTGTTTAAAACACCTGTGCTCACATTTCATCATGCTAACTATGCTGCTGTTTCACTGCAACAAAACATTTCGGTTAAACAAAATTAAAACTGGGAAGACCAGTCTGAATTATACTGATTTAATTCAGACTTCTCAGAGCTGATTAGTCACAGGATGAAGGTTAAAGCTGTTGTCTCTGTCTGTCACTCAGTTCTGAGATTTGACCTCACAGCCTTCTGGATCTGAAGCAGCGATGGATCTGAACTTCCTCCACTCACTAACAAATCCCAGGCAGAGTTACTGCTCCGAGTAAACATTCCCGCAGAGAGTGTTTGTCGTTTGCCCTCAGAGAAAATCATCAGCTCTTTGAACTGAAATTCAATTTTTCTTGCCCGATCCGCAGAAGCGTTCCTAATTTAACTCTCTGTGTTGCGTTTTAATTCTCACTCAGCAGACGATGGATCTGCTCTTTGAAACGCCTCTGCGCTTCCTCTTAAAAGTTTGCATGAGGAAATTGGAGTGCGTACACCTGTCTCGCCTCTCAGCGAGGAATTTTCAAAAGAGCCAGCAATCTTCCGCTTTTTTTTTTTTTTTTTTTTTGTCTGGAATTGGCAGAAAGACGTACGTCTGCGTCTTTTGTTCTTCCTGAAAGGAATCCAGGCGGCGAGCTCCTTCCAGTCTACATGCGGATCGTCGTTTACTTCATCGTGTGCTGCTTCTCATTTCAGGCTGTGGCGCGGATTTAGTTTTTTTTTTTTTTTCCGGTAAACAAGAGCGAAGAGGTGAGCGCTCTAAAGCAAAAATGAATATTTATTATCCGGAGATTAGAATATTTACGTGTAGGAGACGTGCGCCCATGTTATAGTTACATATCATGAGAATTACCATGGTTTGTGAAAGTTTTGGAAATTGGACCCTTTTTTTTTTTTTTACCACAAAGCAAATTTTTCTTCCTAAAGTTTCAGTTTAGTCTCGAACCAAAGTGAACGTAATCATGGGATTTGATGAACACCTTAAAGTCAGCTCCCAGACACCCTCTTCAAGCCTACTGCACCCTCAAGGGCTTTTCACACGTGAAATAGTTCCCCTGGGTCCTAGTACACCCTGTGTACATGGAATCCTGGGTTCTGTAGTTAGAGGTTTCACACTGCTCATACTTTACCCGGGGTTAACACTGAATCCTGGCTCTTCATTATCTGACATTTCACACTGTACATGCCTAAACCCTGCTGCAACCTTCTTCTAATTTGCATATGCGCACACTAACAACCCTGATTGGATAAATCTAGCATGTGACGCTTTAAATAACGGCTCGTCGCTTTCACATCAGTGGGAAAAATTCCAGGCCTGTGGTTCTGCACCCGAGCAGTTTCTGTTATCTTTCACAGCTTTCTCATCTTTTTCCTTGAACTTTTTCCGTGCACTTCCTTGAAGTTCAGTGTTTTGACGCCTGACTCTATCTACCTAGCCGGTTTTGTTCAGTGTTGTTCAGCTACGTCCCAGTTTTTACCTGATATGAGGCTGAAGGGCTGTTCAGTTACTGATTGGGTGTCTGTTGCTCTGTTGCTAAGCAACTAGCATTATTATTATAACGGTTTTACACTGTACACGTTCAGCACTGTGATGTGGAGTTAACACTGCAAAAGTCGAGCTGATCCTGATTCAAAGCAGAGTTTTATAAAACCTGAGGAACATGCTTCACTTGTGATTTACACGTGTGAAACCTTCCTCTACCCCGGTAGTGAGGTTTAGAGAGACGAGAACCCGGGGTTAAGTGCAGTGTGAGAACACTGTATTGTTGAATGCTGGATTCTGATTGGTCGGCGTGTGTTGCTAATCACAAGTTCATATTAATATTCTATAATATTCTATCGTTTTGATAGTAACCACTCATTACAGCATCAATAGGTCTGCACTGTTTTGATGTAATTAACTGATGTAACATTAAATGTAACTATAAATGGATAAAAAAACATAACGTTTCCATTTAGAATGAATAGTAACAGCAACTCCCCTTTGTCACACCTGACTGTCACTGAGTGTTTTCTTATAACAGCACACCAAGTGTTTTATTCCACACTTATACTGTACATCATCTAACTTATATGTGTGTGTGTGTGTGTGTGTGTATGTGTGTGTGTGTGCGTGTATGAGAGAGAGAGAGAGAGAGAGAGAGAGAGAGAGAGAGAGAGAGAGAGAGAGAGAGCACCAGAGGCAGAAAATCCTTAATCACTGTTTAATTAAGGAATTGTCCTATAGCTTCATTTCGTTCCTGTGCTGTAATTAAACATTTCCAATAAGTTTAGTCACAGAGCTTAACACTGTCTGTCTGTTTGCCTTTCTGTCTGCCTGTCTGTCTGTCTCTCTCTCTCTGTATGTCTCTCTCTCTCTCTCTCTCTCTCTCTCTTTTTTTCCTCAGAAAACCTCAGGAACTTTGCTCCAGTTCTGCTCTTAGACCTGCTTTAGGGCTGTTTTTACTCCATTAGAGATCATCTAATGCTACTTTGGAACAATATTACACTTCCTTTGGGGCTTCTTTAGGGCTCCTTTGGGACTCCTCTGGGGCTGCTGTAGGGCTTCTTTAGAGCTAATTTCAGATTCCTTTGGGGCTCCTTTGTGGATAATGGCTGCTTTTTGGCTCTACAGAGTTACTCTAAGGGCTTCTTCAGGTCTCCTTTTGGTCTCCTTTGGTGTATCTCCTGGTTTCTTTAGCAGTCTTT
>JAUCMX010000028.1:15660885-15728385 GCA_033459395.1 Hemibagrus guttatus | reverse complement strand
GACAGAGAGCTGCAGAGAGACACACAGATATAAAAAGAAAGACAGAGAAAGACAAACCAAGAGAGACAGACAGACAAAGTGAGAGAGAGAGAGAGAGAGAGAGAGAGAGAGAGAGACAGGCAGAGAGCTGCAGAGAGACAGATAGAAAAGAGAGAGACTGAGAAAGACACATAGACAGAAAAAAGAGAGAGAGACAGAGAGAGAGAGAGAGAGAGAGAGAGAGCAGACAGAGAGTTGAAACACATAGAAAAAGAGAGATAGACAGACAGACAGAGAGACAAAGACAAAACCAGAGACACAGAGAAAGACACATAGACAGAAAAAGTGAGACAGACAGACAGAGACAAACTCCGCCCATGTGTGTAACTCATTTCTGCTCAGCGTCCTGAGTGACGTTACTGAACTCTGAATGAGGTTACGCTCAGTTTTGGGATTTTCTCCTCACGATGAGCACAAACCTCGCGTCTGAAGACAAACGATTCCTTTAAACACATACTGATGAAGAAAGATGGAGAAAAAGTATACTCCAATAAAGAGCTGATCTGATTCCTGATGTAGAAAACATCACATGGTGAATAAGACGAATAACAGAGGGCTGTGGAGGAAGCAGATGTTGAGATGTTCAGGGTTTAGTTGTGTAGTTGTGTGCTTTTCTCCCTCACTTCCTCTGGGAGTCTGTCGGTGCTGAGTTAACAGCAGCCCGCAGTGCAGAGGCCCGTCGGCTGAATTGAAACACCACCTCATAAGAATAAAAGTGCTAATCATAATATAGATAATGACACAGATAAAGAGGCTAATCTACACCGAACAAAGCGGCGTGTTGCTCGCTGATTGCTCGCGTTGTCGCCGTATTCAATTAAGCCGCTCTCGCTGCCGTATTAATCATCTTTTCAGCAAACAAGTCGGCATTAATTAAAGCCGAGCCGCCGGATAAAGACATGTTGCTGGATCATCGTTCTGTTTATCAGCCATACACACACACACACACACACACACACACCGCTGTCTCTTTGCTTGTAGGAGTTTTTGAGCTATTCAAAAGCATGCCAAGAAACAAACACAGGAATTTGTTCATTTTTTTGTTGTTTTTTTTTTGTTTGAAAGGGTTTGGAAAGCAAATCAGTAGAGAAAGAAAGAAAAAAAAAAGAAAGAAACTAGACCCCACTTGATGTACCGAACATGTTTACTGGAATCGCAGTAAATCACAGCGCTCTTTTATTTACTTCAGCTTCTTTCATAAAGTGCTCGAGTTTTGTTTTCCATAGTAACAACATCGCACATCACATTTGCAAGTTATTAATGAAAACACATTATAAGAAACGTCTGCAAGTGGTACGGAGTTGTGGATTTGGTTAGCGATTACGGACGGATGTCACTGCTTTCTAACAAGTTGCGACAAACATTTTGCAAGCATCTTCTGGACAGAGCAATTTACGCTTTCTTCGCGGTTTCTCCTTAACCAGACAGGCTAAGTACTAGTTTATGTGCTTCAGGAAGTTTAGGCGAAGTCCATTCTAGCAGCTGAGATCAGGAACTGTCTTTTTTTCAATGTAAACATAAATATAAACAGATTAAAAAATATATAATATTCCTTAATTGTGAAATTTGCAGTTTGCTGTGGTATAAGAGAAATAAAGCACTTCATGGCATGCTGTTAAGGGAAAGTAAATAACTTCCTAACTTGCATTAATAATGAATCCCGGCTCTTCATAACCTGACGTCTCACACTTTCACAAGTTCAGGTCTGTGGTTCTGCACCCAAGCAGTTTTTGTTCTCTTTCACAGCTTTATTAGCATTTTTGTTAGCAAGTTTGTTCATACATTCGTTCATCGATATTCGACTTCAGCTAATCTCTCAGCGCGTCGTATTTCTCTCTCACTACGGCGCACGCTTCCGTGAAGTTCGGTGTTTTGCCGCCTGGCTCTATCTACCGAGCCGTTTTTGTTCAGTGTTGTTCAGCTACGTGCCGGTTTTCACCTGATATGAGGCTGAAGAGCTGTTCAGTTTCTGATTGGGCGTCTGTTGCTAAGCCATATCGTTAGAAGCATTTCACGCTGCACACGTTCATCAACGTGATGTGGAGTTAACACTGTAAAAGTCGAGCTGATCCTGATTCGTAGCAGAGTTTCATAACCCCGTGGGAAAAGACGTGCTTCCTAACACCGCTTCATGTGAATTACACGTGTGAAACTTTCCTCTACCCCGGGGGTAAAAGAGGGGTTTAGAGAGACGAGAACCCGGGGTTAGAAGGGTTTAACTTGGGGTTGAGGACACACTGCTTTCTGAGCAGGACCGAATGTAAATTCTATGTATTATTTCCTCTCCTGATCTGGATATTCAGACAAATTAGAATTTCAGTCAAGTCGCATTTCCCACACAGTCAGCGCAGGAGTTCACAGCTGGTAGAATAAAATGTATTTCATTTTGACAGATGCTGAATCGAAGTCTCTGTAGTGCACTCGAGCTCTGCCTGATTTTGTCGGATGAGTCCATCAGGAAGTCACTCCACACTCCCACAATCCTTTTCTTCTCCGCCTGCTTGAGTCCAAACACACTCACCCAGCCACACTAGACCTCCATCTCCCTGTCTCTCTCTCTCTCTCTCTCTCTCTCCTTTTCTCTCCATCCCGCCTTCCCTCACTCTCGAAGAAATCACAGCGGAAAGGCGAGCGAGAGAAGTAAAACCCCACCACAATGAGCCTGAGAAATATCAGAGTGGCGCTTTTTTTTTTTACGCCAAAGATGGGCCGTCTCCCAAATCCTTGCACCCTATCAGACAAATTAAAGTAAATCAAGCATGAAATGAAGCAGGAGAGCCTGGAGATAAGGTTCCTTTAAGTCCTTCACCACAGATTAGACCTCTGAGAGAGAGAGAGAGAGAGTGAGTGAGGGAGTGAGTGGGACAGTGGGTAAGTAGTGAGTAGTGGTCAGGGGGTTGGAGAGAGAGAGAGAGTGGAAAAAAAGTGAGAATGAGGACAGAGGAAAGTAAAAGATAGAGACTGTTAATTTAGCGTGTAAAGGAAAAGAGGTACAGTCAGATGTTTGGATGGAGAGAGAGAGCGAGAGAGAGAGGATGACAGTGAACTTCATGATGAATAAACTAACTATGAAAGTATGAAGTTTTGCTTCAGCAGCTGCATTTACATTCGACCCAGTAATCTGTTAGTAATCGGATTGAACAGCCTCTTCATGTAAATACCTCAATCCATCTGAATGTTTTGGATGTTTGACAGGGGGGTTGGTGGAGATCTGAAATAATCGGGTTAATAGGAAAAATTCAAGTGCTGCAGGGACGAGTCCTAAAACCCGGAAATGAGTTTACATTGTCGCACTCCTGCTCCCATGGTCCTGCAGTCAGTCAGGTTCTTTTTAATGGGTTTCGGGTTAAATGCCTGAAATCAGGTCTGTGTTTATCATAAACGAGAGATTTTTCCCTTTTGTTCTATGACATAAAACACATCAGTAAAACTCCACTCATCGTTTTTAAGCTTTTACATGTCTTGAAAAAGGCGGTTGCTAAACAGGAGCCACCAGTTCACATCACAACCCCCTTTTTCAAGACATGTAAAAGCTTAAAAATGACTACAGAGGATGCCTGGGACTTTAAATGCCATCACACCGATCAGGAAACTTACTACTGCAGCCTTGTTGTCTTTATACTAATAACACACTCTTACACAACTCCAACTCCAACATTTCACTTTCATCACTTCCTGCTGATTGCTTCAAATTCTTAAAAGTTCTGTTCAGGTGTGAAGATTTCAATCTTGAGGATTGAAAGAACCATAAACCTTTGTTGAGCTTGTTTTCCGCAGTAGTCATAAAGATGACGGAGAAATCCTTCTGACTTTTAGGCGAAGGAACCAGAATGATGCTCGCTTCCTGGTTGGACTACACACATACAGCATTTTATTAGCATGCTATGGAAATTGTCCATAGTGTGTGTGTGTGTGTGTGTGTGTCTGTGATGGTTGTTACCTTGTTCACAGTGTGTCCCCCAAGTCCCCTAAGACAGGTTCTCCGGGACCCTGTGTAGGATAACAGAAATCAGTTATTTTATCAAATCTGTTATTTTATCATGAATAAACTCAAAAAATGATTTTTGTTTTTATTTTTTTGTAGGAGAGCTGGAGACGGTCAGCATCGGAGCGGAGAAAGGCGTCCGGTCCCGTCAGGGGCTTCCTCCAGGCACCACATGGGGGCCGTTCACTGGGAAAATAGAACCATCCTCAGGAGGAAATAACGTCGTAAGACTCTTTCTGATGATTATCTGGCTGGCTGTAGGGCAGAAGGTTATATAATACACCGCATAATACCACAGCGCTGTCATATTCATGTTATGTAATAACAAATAAGACGTAGAGCGGACCATCTGTGCAAGTGGAAAGAAAACTGTGCCGTCGTTGGTATGGTGAGCTTTTTTCGGTTTTCGGAAGAGTCTCCGGTTTTAGAGCTTTGGGACAGTCTGAGGTGAAGCTAACAGTTTTCAGGACAACAGTTAAGCGAGGCACTCACAGTAAAGCTTTGTACTGAGTGATGGAGGGAAGGAGTGAAGGCCAGAGGGAGTAAGGGAGTGATAGAGGAAGTGAGGGAGGGAGAGACAAAGTGAACGACAAAGTGAGAGACAGAGTGAGTGAGTGAGATACACAGAGAGAGAGAGAGAGAGAGAGAGAGAGAGAGAGAGAGAGAGGTGTGTGTGTGTGTGTGTGTGTGTGTGGTGTGTGTGTGTGTGTGTGTGTGAGAGAGAAAGAGAGATGAGTACAGTGAGTACAGTGTTTTAGTGTCCAGTTAGGAAGTTGAAGGTTTTGGAGAAATAGAGCATGCAGAGTGCATCGAGTGTCACAGAAAGAGATGAGTGAAAGCGTGTGTGTGTGTGTGGTGGTGAGTGTGTGTGAGTGCGTGTGTGTGAGTGTGTCACGGGTAATCTGTGCCTGTGGCAGGTTCCTCTCTCTGTATCGCTGAGCTTTTGTTGTTGCTCCTGTCAGAGTGGGGAGAGGCCGATGGAGGCCTGCGCAGACCTGATAAGGAAAAAGAGGATTCAGCAGGAGAAAGAGAGAGAATGAGAGAGAGAGAGAGAGAGAGAGAGAGAGAGAGAGAGAGAGAGAATGAGAGAGAGAGAGAGAGAGAGAGAGAGGATGAGAGAGAGAGAGAGAGAGAGAGAGAATGAGAGAGAGGGAGAGAGAATGAGAGAGAGAGAATGAGAGAGAGAGAGAGAGAGAGAGAGAGAGAGAATGAGAGCGAGAGAAGAAGAAGCAGGGAGAGAGTGTTCTCTCTCTCTCTTTATACTGTGCCTATACCATACTGTACAACACACACACACACACACACACACACACACACACTTTGTTCAGGTCAAATGACCCATTTTGATTTTTTAAACTTTTAATATTTCATTTTTTATTGTTTTTTTTAACGTCTCACACACACACACACACACACACACACACACACACACACACACACACTCACACTCACACACATCTGCTGAGGACAGAAGAGTTTTAGAAGGATAGATTTAGAGATTTAAAGTGGACCTGAATGCTGTGATTCACCTGCAGCTTGTAACCTTTTGTGTTTGTTCCTTCTCAGTGAAGCTGCATAACATTTTTTTTTTTTTTTTTTTAAATCACTGTGCATTACACAGAGACAGAAAAAAACCTGTGCAGAGCTTCAGACCCAGGTTTTTACGCCACACACGGATTCTTTAAATTCTTTCTCTGTCTGTCGGAGGAAGCAGTGTGATGATGCTGATAGTGAAGGTACAATGTGTCTAAAGATCAGAGCTCATACTTCACCTTCTGCTCTCTCACAGGGTCCCGAAAATCCCCAGAGGAACGAGACGGGAGGAGAGAACTCCCTAACAATGTGCTCATTCAGAGAGAGGGAGGGAGAGAGAGAGACAGACAGAAAGAGAGACAAACCAAGAGAGACACCGTCGTTTTTTCTTTTTTAGCATTTGCCAGTGATTAATACGTTTTATCATAGGATTAAAAAGAACTTTCGAAAAGTAATAAACATTCATTCATTCTTTATTTAAGGAGTAAAACACACTGTGTCATGCTGCTGCAAGAAATTCATCAATTCCGTTGTGGTGTGATATTTTCCAACACTATTTATTTCTCTGATTATACAGCAGTTTGCCAACAATTATAATTTCTAATATATTCACATTATTAGTGATGGGTCATGTTTATATCTGTTTAGCCCCAGTTAATTTTCGTAAACCAGTTGGTTCATGCTATCGCTTACGTTGTAGCAGCTGTAAACAGTCGCTTTCTCCCCATATGGTGAAGTTAAAGAAATAAAGACGCAGCCTGTTGTGTTACTGACTGCAGAGGGTAAAACACCACATCCTGTTCTGAAGACTTACACGAGTTGGAAGGTTATAGGTTTAAAGCTTTGGCACTGGACACTCCTCCCGTAAACTATTCTGACCAATCAGGATCTAGCAGCGCTGTGGAATGTGTACAAAACTTACATTGCTGCACGTTCAGGGCTTGAGACTCGTCGGACTTTTCTCATGGCTCACGTACATGTTCCCTGTTCTGGTTTCAGGTACCACTGGTTCTGACCGGAGGTCCGCAGTGGCTGACGGACGTGACGTGGGTGAGCTCAGAGGACTTGAAGAATAACTGTGTGGTTTACAGTAAAGGTAAAAGTCATTTCCTGAACCGTTTCCTTCCTGGCTGCTTACACAACCGCTGCTGTAGCAGATATTTCCAAAAAAGAAGTCAACAAAGGAAAATAAATGTTGTGGTGTTTCATTTAGTCCCTGTGTGGCTCACATTTGAGTGTATAAATCTGATGAAACAAGGAACCGTCAGTACCTGTCACTCAGAGCAAAGGAGGTGTGGCTTCTGCTTCTGTACCTGTCAGACAGTGTAACGGTAGGTGTGGCCTCTAAATCTGTCAGTCCCAATGAAGGAGGTGTGGCCTCTAAACCTGTCAGTCCCAGTGAAGGAGGTGTGGCCTCTAAACCTTTCAGTCCCAGTGAAGGAGGTGTGGCCTCTAAACCTGTCAGTCACAATGAAGGAGGTGTAGGTTTTTTTTTTTTTTTTTTGAGAAGCCACAAATGCTTTTAAGGAACAAATGTATTTAAACTCTGTTCTTTAAAGCAAATTTCTGAGAACAAATTTAAATACAGCTTGGTTATCTGACTCCTCCCAGCTCTACTCATGATTTCATTGAGCACAAAGATAACTCTCGCCTCTCTTTTTTTCCCCGAACTCCCTGACTCTTTCATTCATCTCCAGTCGCTTAATGGATTAATCTCTTCACGGAGCATGCGTACGTTTGCAGAGAGAGAACATCTCCAGTGCAGAGCAAAAGGACCAGAGGAAATAAAAGATTCAAGAGCCGTTATCGCTCTTGATCGGAGAACAGAAAGAGACGACGGGGGATAATAATAGCCAAACATCTCCAGCAATGTCATTCTTCATTATCAGTGCAGTCTAACAGCAGCATGCCCGCGAGGAGGCGGCGAGCAGCGCCGTGATCCTCTTTTAATTAAAGACATCGCAGTGAGCCGAAGGGAGCTGAACGGGCAGACGTTAACGAATAAGCTAAGGACTGAAAGGAAGCTTGAGGAACTTGTCGTGTTACAGAGAAACGCAACATCCTGAAGGCGTCAGATAATCGAAGCAGATAGAGAACTGACACTGGAGACTTCTTCCTTAGAGAAATCAACAAAAAGAGCTCATTATAATGTACTGTGACATCATTTATCTCTGTATGGATATGATATTCATAATCAGATGCCCTAATCGAGGGAATTACCCATAATGCAATGTGAGCATCAGTAACTGATAACACAGAAAACTGTACAGTAATATCTTTAGAATTAATGGTGTGACCTAATAACTTTCTAGGACAATTGTGTTGTCTCTGACGATTCAGTTGACACAGAGACACTAGAAAATGCCTGACTGGTGAAAGCAGAAAGAGGTAAAACGGTTAAGCGTGTGTTTTCTACCTGCTCTCACTCCAGCCTGAGCCGTTCTTCCTTATCTCGAGTGACTGTCACGCTGGAAGTGTCAGGACGCAGGGAGGAGGGAATGCGTGAGATTATGGAGCTGCCGGATGCCACGAGGTGTCGTAAATCCCGGGTTTGATCACGCCGGATGAAGGGATGAGGAGGTGATGAGGATTAAAGGGCTGAAGCTTCACTTCATTCCGGTCATTAGATAGCGTAGACCTCATCATCTGGGCTCGGATTTATCGCCTTTCGCTCTGGCTGCCGCTCCTCCGAACCCGATCATACTCTCACTTCCTGTGTGTCGACATCGCCTGGTTTGTAAGTCGGGTGGAAAGGGAAAAGGGAAGATGCTGTGGTTAACGGGTCTTGCATGAGACGCATGCTGTATGACTGGAAGAAAGTTTGAGTCTCTCCAGGATTTCTGCTTTTTCTTTTTTTTTTTTCAATTTTCAAGAGACTTCCTGTTTTTTTTGTTTTTTTTGCTTAAATCTTAAATGAATGGGTGAAATCACAAGCACACGACACATCTCACCAGTTGTTTTTAAACATTTTCAGCTCCTCCGAATGTCATGGAGTTTGCTTGAATTTGTGTACATTTCTGTAATCGTGAAACTGATCAGTTTAGTCTAGCAAGGAGCGGTGTTTCCCTTCAGCATACACAGATACTGAACTACAAAAAGAGACACTAAGAGACACTAAACCTGTAAATAAAGATTAGGCTTGCTCTGGTGATTTTACTCTGAAAAGCTCTCTAGAATTCTGTGTAAAACCTGATGGGGTTCCATGTAATTTAGCATTTAAAAGGTGTTTAAAATGGTTAATTGTCTAGTATACTAGGTTCCTGTATAGAAACTAACCAGAAAAGTAACATTTTGTACACAGGGGCATCGTTCCCTGCTGGATTTTGGTTGGACGGTCAGAAGATAATGAAGGCAGAAGATTACCCGAAGTGTGAATGTTGGACACTTCACACACTCGACTCTTGCAGCTTACATAGCAGAATAGGCACGGAGCTACAAGACAGTGATGTGTCATGTTTATAAAGTCACACTCGTAACTTTGCTTTTCTTTAGAACATTTTTTTTTTTAGTTTAAAAAAATAAAAACATTTTAAAGGGCGAGTGCGATTGGAATATTATGCTCATGCTGGGGGAACTTCTGTTTGATAGACAAATTTGCTGGAGAAGTTTAATTGAGTTTTTTCTTTTTTCCCCCTGAAACCAATCGAGAGCAGTGCTGGAAGCTAGCGTATAATCCTGTCCCTGCAGAACCGCCCGCTCGAGGGGGCATCGCTCCCTTCCTCCTTCCTCCTTCCTTCTTCCTCGCTCTCGTCGTCTATCCCATTACCTGGAAAAAAGAGAGCATCCTGAGCCCTGATGCTGTATATGCCGAGATTAAAGAAAAAAAAGCGAAAGAAATTGTTTGGGATTGACGTCACTGACGAACTAACGGGATGAAAACGCTAAGGTTTTGTATGAGAATAATCGAATGGATAGAAACGTGAGGCAGTGAGCTGAGGGACGATCTGTTAGCTGAGATAATAAGCTGATTTGCATGGAGTGTCACTCACCGAGTCAAATCCTTCACTGAGACGCTGCCGCTATTTACTAAATGAATGCTGGGAAAAGATGAAGTCCCTCTCATACACTCTCTTCTTCTTCATCATCATCATCATCATCACTATACACTGCCTTCTATCTTCATGTTTTATCATTTTCTTATCCTGCCACATTTGACATCTTAATTTTCCACAGTATTTTTTGGAGGTGCAGTTCATTAAGACTAGCTACAGCTTTGTAGTGCTGTATGCATAAGGTGATGAGTGTGTAGCATAAGGTATGTCTATGTTTGAGGTGATGAGTGGTGTATCTCTATGTTTAAGGTGATGGGTGGTGTATCTCTATGTTTAAGGTGATGAGTGGTGTATCTCTGTGTTTATTGTGATGAGTGGTGTATCTCTATGTTTAAGGTGATGAGTGGTGTATCTCTATGTTTAAGGTGATGGGTGGTGTATCTCTATGTTTAAGGTGATGAGTGGTGTATCTCTGTGTTTATTGTGATGAGTGGTGTATCTCTATGTTTAAGATGATGAGTGGTGTATCTCTATGTTTAAGGTGATGAGTGGTGTATCTCTGTGTTTATTGTGATGAGTGGTGTATCTCTATGTTTAAGGTGATGAGTGGTGTATCTCTGTGTTTATTGTGATGAGTGGTGTATCTCTATGTTTAAGGTGATGGGTGGTGTATCTCTATGTTTAAGGTGATGAGTGGTGTATCTCTATGTTTAAGGTGATGAGTAGTGTATCTCTGTGTTTAAGGTGATGGGTGGTGTATCTCTATGTTTAAGGTGATGGGTGGTGTATCTCTATGTTTAAGGTGATGAGTGGTGTATCTCTGTGTTTAAGGTGATGAGTGGTGTATCTCTGTGTTTAAGGTGATGGGTGGTGTATCTCTATGTTTAAGGTGATGAGTGGTGTATCTCTGTGTTTAAGGTGATGGGTGGTGTATCTCTATGTTTAAGGTGATGAGTGGTGTATCTCTGTGTTTATTGTGATGAGTGGTGTATCTCTATGTTTAAGGTGATGAGTGGTGTATCTCTGTGTTTAAGGTGATGAGTGGTGTATCTCTGTGTTTATTGTGATGAGTAGTGTATCTCTATGTTTAAGATGATGAGTGGTGTATCTCTATGTTTAAGGTGATGGGTGGTGTATCTCTGTGTTTATTGTGATGAGTGGTGTATCTCTATGTTTAAGGTGATGGGTGGTGTATCTCTATGTTTAAGGTGATGGGTGGTGTATCTCTATGTTTAAGGTGATGAGTAGTGTATCTCTATGTTTAAGGTGATGAGTGGTGTATCTCTATGTTTAAGGTGATGAGTGGTGTATCTCTGTGTTTATTGTGATGAGTGGTGTATCTCTATGTTTAAGATGATGAGTGGTGTATCTCTGTGTTTATTGTGATGAGTGGTGTATCTCTATGTTTAAGGTGATGGGTGGTGTATCTCTATGTTTAAGGTGATGAGTGGTGTATCTCTATGTTTAAGGTGATGAGTGGTGTATCTCTGTGTTTATTGTGATGAGTGGTGTATCTCTATGTTTAAGGTGATGAGTGGTGTATCTCTGTGTTTATTGTGATGAGTGGTGTATCTCTATGTTTAAGGTGATGAGTGGTGTATCTCTGTGTTTAAGGTGATGAGTGGTGTATCTCTGTGTTTATTGTGATGAGTAGTGTATCTCTATGTTTAAGATGATGAGTGGTGTATCTCTATGTTTAAGGTGATGGGTGGTGTATCTCTGTGTTTATTGTGATGAGTGGTGTATCTCTATGTTTAAGGTGATGGGTGGTGTATCTCTATGTTTAAGGTGATGGGTGGTGTATCTCTATGTTTAAGGTGATGAGTAGTGTATCTCTGTGTTTAAGGTGATGGGTGGTGTATCTCTATGTTTAAGGTGATGAGTGGTGTATCTCTGTGTTTAAGGTGATGAGTGGTGTATCTCTGTGTTTAAGGTGATGGGTGGTGTATCTCTATGTTTAAGGTGATGAGTGGTGTATCTCTGTTTATTGTGATGAGTGGTGTATCTCTATGTTTAAGGTGATGGGTGGTGTATCTCTGTGTTTATTGTGATGAGTGGTGTATCTCTATGTTTAAGGTGATGGGTGGTGTATCTCTGTGTTTATTGTGATGAGTGGTGTATCTCTATGTTTAAGGTGATGAGTGGTGTATCTCTATGTTTAAGGTGATGGGTGGTGTATCTCTATGTTTAAGGTGATGAGTGGTGTATCTCTATGTTTAAGGTGATGAGTGGTGTATCTCTGTGTTTATTGTGATGAGTGGTGTATCTCTATGTTTAAGATGATGAGTGGTGTATCTCTGTGTTTATTGTGATGAGTGGTGTATCTCTATGTTTAAGGTGATGGGTGGTGTATCTCTGTGTTTATTGTGATGAGTGGTGTATCTCTATGTTTAAGGTGATGGGTGGTGTATCTCTATGTTTAAGGTGATGAGTGGTGTATCTCTATGTTTAAGGTGATGAGTGGTGTATCTCTATGTTTAAGGTGATGAGTGGTGTATCTCTGTGTTTATTGTGATGAGTGGTGTATCTCTATGTTTAAGATGATGAGTGGTGTATCTCTATGTTTAAGGTGATGGGTGGTGTATCTCTATGTTTAAGGTGATGAGTGGTGTATCTCTATGTTTAAGGTGATGAGTGGTGTATCTCTGTGTTTATTGTGATGAGTGGTGTATCTCTATGTTTAAGATGATGAGTGGTGTATCTCTATGTTTAAGGTGATGGGTGGTGTATCTCTGTGTTTATTGTGATGAGTGGTGTATCTCTATGTTTAAGATGATGAGTGGTGTATCTCTATGTTTAAGGTGATGGGTGGTGTATCTCTATGTTTAAGGTGATGGGTGGTGTATCTCTGTGTTTATTGTGATGAGTGGTGTATCTCTATGTTTAAGGTGATGAGTGGTGTATCTCTATGTTTAAGGTGATGGGTGGTGTATCTCTATGTTTAAGGTAATGAGTGGTGTATCTCTATGTTTAAGGTGATGTGTATCTCTATGTAAGAGATACACCACCCATCACCTTAAACACAGAGATACACCACTCATCACCTTAAACCTGTGTTAAGGAACGTCTATGTTTGTGTTTAAGGAACGTCTATATGATCACTGCAGCAGTTTTGTATTATTGGTAGTGTTTAATACACAAACACTGTGATTGTGTTGTAATAAAATCTGAAGAGACGGCCTTGGTGTAATAAACACAATACAGCGGTGGGGATGATGGGAGAGATGGAGGGAGGAGGGGGTGAGTCTGTCTATCTTCAGCAAAACTGGCTCACTTCTCTCCATATTCATATTCTCCAGCAGCTGTTATCACTTAAAAGGCTTTCTAATTACAACAACAAGACAAAAAAACTTCTGGATGCAGTCCAGACTCACTAAATGATAAAATAAGCCTTCATTCCCCCCCCCCCTCTCTCTCTCTCTCTCTCTCTCTCTCTCTTAATCTCCACAAAGCACCTTGGAGTCTGTTCACCCAAATACATGCCAATGAACGAGGGAAGTGCCATTCGGAGATGCAGGTGTCACGCTCGATAAGAAAACTTCTGGATTTTTAAAAAGCTGTGGCTAATGTGGGTGAAACCACAGGCAGGATTGTTTTTGGCCTGATAACATTCCTCACGCGCACAAACGCCAAATTCCATCGTTTAATAAACAGCTCGAGACTCAATTCATTAAGACCAGCTCAGGGGGAGGAAGAGGAGGAGGAAGGGGAGGAGGAAGGGGGGTTGGTTTAACTTGGCCAAGCAGTAGCGGTGTGTGTGAGAGAAAGAGAGAGAGAGAGAGAGAGAGAGAGGCAGAGGGAGCATCCTTCCTCATTCCTTCCATTCTTTCCAGTGGAGCCTCTGATGTGCTGACATATCAATCAAAAAGCTTATCGGCGAACTGAGATCAAGGTCAAAGGTCACTGCTATAGCGGTCAAATGGCTTATCAAGAGAGAGACAGAGAGAGTGAGAGAAATAAAAAAGATGTAGGGACAGAGAGAAACATGAGAAAAAAGAGAACAGAGGGAGGAAATAAAATGGAGAAAATGAATGAACAAAAAAGACAATGAAGAACTGATAAAAAGCAGAAAAGAACAAAGAAGTGTAAAAACATAGAATAATAATAAAAGGTAGAGAAAGGTGGAGTGATGGAGGAATAGTTTGATTTAAGAAAGAGAAGGAGTTAAGTAAATATGAAAACTGAAAAAAAAAACTAAAAAAATTGAAATATACACACACATATACATATACATATATATATATATATATATTTATATGAAGGAGAGCGGAGGGGAGAGAGCATCTCTAAATGCTCTCTGATTGGCATCTCTAAATTGTCCGTAGTGTGTGATTGTGTGAGTGAATGAGAGTGTGTGTGCGCCCTGCGATGGGTTGGCACTCCGTCCAGGGTGTATCCTGCCTTGATGCCCAATGACGCCTGAGATAGGCACAGGCTCCCCGTGACCCGAGAATAGATCGGATAAGCGGTAGGCAATGAATGAATGAATGAATGGGGGAAAAAGAGGTAAAGATGATGGTGGGATCAGACCTGTTAGTCAAAGTGAGCTTAGTTCACTTGTCCAGTAATGTTGCACTCTTCAAACTTCAAAGCTAAAAAAAAAGACAAAAAATGTGAAATTAGAGAGCGAGGATGTGGATTCAGATTTACACATCACAGCGTCTGCTCTTCATCAACTTCCTGTCTCTGACAGATTACTGGCCGAGCCTCAGAGAGAGAGAGAAAGAGAGAGAGAGAGAGTGTGTTTGATGTAGTGTGCATCAATAGGACACAGGTGTGAGGGGCAGACGGGGCAGATGGGGCAGATGGTGTGGCTCTTTGATTTAGAGGCTCAAGCCTCTGTGTGTTTGCTGTGTTGGGAATCTTACTCACACACTCTGTAGTGTGATGGACAGACAGACAGAAGGATGTGTAGCGTTAGTTTATTTATTTATTTATATGCTCACACTTACAGCTGAAGGCAAAAGTTTTAGCTCTTTATCTGGGGTGTTACACCAAAGTGATGTCTGAATTCTGGATGCTGATTGGTCAGAAGGTGCTGATTAATTTTCTATGACAGCCTTCTGGATGTGTTACTTAACCCAGGACTGATAATTAATAGATTTTTAAACATGTGAAGTGGAGATGTTAATGGAAAGAGTCTTCAGAGGTAAAGCCGTAAAAACTTTACGAGAAAGAAAAAAAAAAAAAAAAAGCAAGACGTTTATGATGGAAAGAATGTTTATTGCTGCTGTAAAGTAAGCGAGAACAGGAACGAGCTTGTTCATTTGAAAATAACATGTCATTCTGTAACAAATGAAACCTCGAATGGTGTGAGATGATATTTTTACTTGATTAATGAATTATAGAAAACCACAATGCGTTTTGTTGTAGGATCCAGAAAGGTGAAGTGATTTGCGATTGGTTAAAAGCGAGTCTTGGTCCCATGCCAGAGACGGAGGTGTGTTCAGCGGATTAAAAACAGCAAACGTTTCCATAAAGGAAAAAGGTTTTAGTGGGTTTAGTAGCACCAGATGCCGACATCAAGGAGTACAATTATGTTCCTGAAAATGGAAATGAAAAGGAAAAGGGTTGGAAGTAATTATTTCTGAAAAGCCGTAATTGGTTTTAGTTTTTTTCAGTGTGGCGAATTAAAGGGTTTCTGATGCGTCAGACAATGTCCTCTTTTCTGTTCATTCACAGGACTAAAATGTAGAGGTGCGAATAAATTAGTGAACGATCCTGTTTCAATGTGTGTGTGTGTGTGAGTGTGTATGTGTGTGAGAGGGAGGAAAAATGCTCGATTTTAGTTTTATACTTTTTTTTTTTCGCACTGATCTTAGCCGATCTTCACTTTAAAGTTCAGTTTGATTACCCATAAGGCCGTTGGGTGTAACACTGAGCCCAGAGCTGGGTCGGTGAAGAGAAGACGAGTGTGTGAGTGCTCTAAGAGCTGATCATTACAGTACAAGACGAGATAACCAGCCTCTAAAATGCAACAGTTTATTCTTTAAGATCTTTCTGAAATCTGACCCCATTGTGGCGCTAGAGCGTTGGCCGCACTTGGCCCCGCTTTGGTCTGAATGTTCCTTAGACTCTCCTCGATCAGTGTGCCAAATTTCATAGCATTTTCCAGAAGGTTCTATAGACTGCCATAGACACCCAAGCCAGTAGAAGAGAAACAGGGAGAAATGGTACAATAACAGTAGGGTGCCTGTGAGCCTTCCGTGTTTCAGTGCCCCTTCTTCCTCTCAGATCTCAGATCGGTCTTCATGATGGCAAAACTTTTTGGTTTCAAGTTGCTCATTTTGCACAACTCTGCATGTTGACCAATTTAATTCCTCAGTGAGATAACGAGAAGCCTGGACTTCATAAACAGATGTTAAAGTTGCATCGCTACACAGCGAACAATTTCAAATATGAGCATTTTTAACTAAACCAGAACACAAACCCAGTTCGGGTCACTTTTCTTTTCTTTTTTTAAGTTTTAATTGTTTGACACGTTGTCAGAGCACAAACGCGTCTTTGAACAGCAGCAGCACGCGAGCTTCATTTCCATTGTCCAACAGCCTAATTAGCACGTGTCCTAATTCCAGCATTTAGAGGCGTCGTATCATGCTTGGGCTCGTTATCTCTCCCTCCAGACTTTTGTAAATAGTCATATTTTAAAACTTTAATCCCCTTAATGGAAGATGAAGGCAGACAGAGAGCCCGTCATTTACTGAGATAAATGTTATCTCAGCCACAAAGCGCTCTTCTTCCCTTTTTCGCCACGCTAATGAGTTTGTTCTTAAGGACTCCCGTGGAACGTTTCATCCTTCGGCACCTCAATTAGATAACGCCGCACTTCTATCCAAGATGTCCGTTTCCCTTTTTTCTGGAGGATGGACAAAAACAACACACACTGTATCGTCCCTTTGCTTGTTTTCTCATCACTTCAAAGACAAGCGAGCATGTAGGCTATGAGCTCGGTGCGCTGCACTGCACCGCACTGTGTGTGTCTTCGCTAAAGATGCCGCGATTTTCATTCACCACACAGAAGAAACACAAACTTGATCATTTACCTCAGTAACTTTGGGTGGGAGATGAGACCTCTTGCTAACATTTTCACACGCTTTCAACTTAAAGTGTGATTATTTTTATGACAACTGTGCACTCCACATTAATCTCGATTATGTATTATGTGCAATATGATTAAAAAGAAAGCAGATTATGCATGACACTTCTTTATTTCTACTTTAATTTAGATATTTATCAGATTTGACTTTTTGCTGTATAAACTCTCTGCCCTGAGGAGGATCTTTGTTGTTTGTTCTCTGTAGCACAACAGGTCTGTAAACATGAGGCGGAAAAAAACTAATGTTGACCAACAACATCCAACCAATCAGTAGAAGGAGGAGTCAGCTTGGCTACTGGACGTATAAAATAGCATGTGATCCAGCACCTTCTATAATTCTGGGTTTTGTTTAGTACACTGCAAAATATCTTATTGAATTGAATAATTTTTTTCTGTCTAGGGGTGGCACAAATTTAATGTCTCTACACGCAAACGGATACTTGTATAAAAATTTATCCCTGATTTTCAGTCGCCGAAAGGTTTAGCGAAATGGCCGACAAATGCCCAAAATCGGAGGCAATCCAGAGCTCGTGTACACGAGTGACAATCACGCAGTCTGAATTACCAAAGACATGATCTGAGAAAATCGCCGATGAGTCCCCGACGCCCGTGAAATATTTGACATGCTAAATATCTGGACCTGTCTGCTACTCAAAGTCGTGCAGTGTGAAAGGAGTTCTGACTGAAAAATACATCGGCGATGACCTACAGCCAACGAGAGAGCGAGATAGAGGGCAGTTCGGGGAGGAGTTATAGACCACAATATCAGCAAGCATGGCATCGGTTGGAGCACAATATTATAATTTAATAGAATTTATAGGATTTTATCAGAAAAAATGTCTTAAATATAGTTATATCAGAATAAATAAGCTTTACAATAGCATCAAACAGAAGTAAAGGAGAAACATTGGCTTGACCAGCCGCATCAGCAGCAGCACTTTCCAAATTTATTCATTTGTTCAATTCTGCAGAACGCACAATCCTTGTTCCCCGCACAGACCATTTGGATCTCATACTTTTTGCGGGGTTCCATTTCCAGTCTCGCGCGACAACTGTGATCTTGCTTCATTTCCTTATTATTTCTCTCGTTTGATTTCTCTCGTTTGATTGTGAAACGCCGTTTGCGGACCAGATAGAGTTCTCTGTGATTCTTCCTATTGTGAAGTCATGCAGTGTGAAAACAACCGTGGTCCGACCACATTGAAAATCCTGCAACATAAACTCCCCCCCCCAAAAAAAATCTCAAAACCCCCTGACCCCCCGGGCCACGGAAAAATTGTCCGGTATCAAACCGGTCCATGGTACAAAAAAGGTCGGGGAACCCTACTCTAGATGATCTTATAATAGTCATATTTATGTATTTTAATGAACTCATATATTCTGTATTTATTACACACTGATGTACGACACTCATCCAGTCACATTGTAGTCTTGTCTAGTCATGTTATGTGTATGTTGTGTGGTCTGATTTCTTTGTGTGTTTATGTGAATTGTGTATATTTTTGATTTTCCTAGGAGGACATGTGTGGTGCTCGACCACGAGAAGCGTTACTGAGGGAGAAGAACTCGCAGTATGTGCGGTGGACGTTTCTTCAAGACTCTCGTCTATCAAACTCCTTCCTCAACAAGCTGCCATGGCATCCATTCTACCCAATGCCATCGTCAACAGTGAGTGCGGCCTTATCAGGGTCAGGCAAATAAAGCCAAAAAAGGAGTTTGAGTTTAAAAAGAAAATCTAACATCCAGGTGTACAGTCGTATCCGGAAAGAGCCAGTGTGGCTGCAGGTGTTCATTCCAACCGCACCTGATTTTACTGAACGTTCAGCTGAATAAACAGGTGGAATGAGGTGTGGCTTCTGTTTGATTGGATTGATAAACTGCACCCACACTGGTCCCTTAGTGAGAGTAATAAGATAACACTGTCAGCACACCAGAATATTTTTGTCTCAAATCAGCACAGATCAACTTTTACTCAATACATTCTTGACTTGCTAAAGAAGACATAAGATATGAGCAGTATTTGTTATTGTTATTGTTTGCAGAAGACATTTTCCCCTGTAAGATGTGTGGGATCTGGTTCAGGAGTGAGAGGAACCTCCAAGCTCACCTCTTGTACTACTGCAGTGGACGGTCGAGGGAAAGCGAGCTGGCTTCAGAGAAACAGACCAACACGAATCATCAGATGTCCCGCACCTGCACTTACCCACAATGCAACATGAGCTTCCTGGGTCCACAGGCTCTAAAGATGCACCTGTCCACACACTCTGGTGAGGAGTTTTTCTATTTGTTAACATCAATTCCTTTATATCCTTTATCCTGACAGGTCAGTTTTTCTCGCTTCTGTTCCTCTTGAGAATGGGATAGATCAATAGGAGAATCTGTGAGAAGGGCAAGGGTACATTCTCGATTCTGATTGGTTATAATGTCTAGATTTAAATGTTCAAACATTGAAGTATTTGCTTTTCCACATTTTAGCCTCATGTAGAGTTTGTGACCTAATTTGACGATCAGTTGTATGAAGGCAGACAGCAGTTCTAGATTATGTATCACATTTATTGTTTGTCCTTTTTCTGCCTGTCCAGCTTTCAAGACTGAGGAGACATCCCCTGGAAGCAGTTTAAAATGCACAATTTGTGACTACACGGCGGACACCCTGATGGTCCTGCAACCCCACATCCTTACTCACCTGTCCCAAACAGGACTCCAGTGCAGTCAATGCCACTTCACCTTCCAAACCCCTCAAGATCTAGCAAAACACCAGGAGCTGCACAGACACGGAGATTTGGATAGCAGGTCTACTAACGAGAATCAAACTGATCACCCAGAGTCCCACAGTGCCACAAGTCCAGCGGATAATAAAAGCATCGAAGGAAGTCCAGTTCATCAAAACACTGAGCAAGATAAAGAAGAACAAGTGCAAGGAGCTAGCAAGGCTGAGGTAGTGTCTGGAGTCAAAGCTGGCTTTTCTTACAGTAGAGTCAAGTCAGAGCCTTCCAGCCCTCGTTTGGCTTCTTCTCCAATCCAAAATCATATGACCCCAGCGTTTCCCATGCCACCCTTCCTGCCTCATGTACCATTCTCACAGGATTTTCCTGCAGTCCCACAGGCTTCTGAAATCCTGGCTAAAATGTCAGAGCTGGTCCATCGCAGGCTTCGTCACGGAGGCACCAGTTTCCCCCCGGTCATGTACGGTGCACTGGTTCCAAAAGGAGCAACATGCTTTGAGTGCAACATTACCTTTAGTAACCTGGATAATTACTTAGTGCACAAGAAGCATTACTGTAATGGACGCTGGCAGCATATAAGCAAATCTCACGAGTATAGCATGCTAGACAAATCCCCAGTCAGTCCTAAAACTGGGGGCAGTTTAGCAAGCATTCTGAATGCTGGCCACACTTTTGAGGTTAAAGGTCCTAGTCAGTTCAAAACTTCTTTAGGTGAGGCTTTTGGTGCAGGAGGAAAAGCATCTGAGGAATTTCAAGTGAATGATAAAAAATCGTTGACTCCAGGCGATGCGGAGGAAAGTCCAAACGGCATCACGTTAGACTCGAAGAGTCTGAAAACGTCAGAGAGCGCACCAGACCACAATCGGACGACATGTGAGGCGTGTAAGATCACATTTAGTCGACATGAGAACTACATTGTGCACAAGCAGTACTACTGCGCCTCCCGTCATGAGCCGCCTGCAAAACGAGCAGTGACCAACAAACATGTTCAGAAATCATTTCGTGCCCGGAAGAGAAGAAAAATGGCAAGTCCTGACCCAGTGGCATCTCAGTCCTACCCTATCAGTAGTTCCTATACATCCCAGGATACAGTAGAGAGTCTCAAAGATATGCTTCATCAACGCTACAACATAATCCATGGTTTGGTTCCGAAGCATCCTGAAGCTTCCATGACTGTAACAAAATCAGCTCTTGTCTCAAAGTGTAACGCAGTAGCTCAAGAGGAAGGTGATGCCCCGATAGATCTGAGTAAAAAATGCACAATGCAGTTTGGTAAAGTTTCAGGACTCATGGACTATCACGAATGCGCAATGTGTAAAATTAGTTTCAACAAAGTTGAGGACTACCTGAGCCACAAACAGAACTTCTGCCCAGGTGCAGTCCTGGAGAACAAAGCGCCGAACCCAATGGAAGTTTCCAGAAATGCAACTGCCCTTGATGGTTTCAGTTTCAGTCTCAAGCATGCAGTTCAAAGTGTCAATACTTCTGCACCTGCTGAAAAGCAACTGTCCCTAAAGGATGAACATGACATGATGAATTCCGATAGCTATCCAGGTGGTGCCAAGAAAATCAGAACAGATGAGCAGATCTGGCCATACTACGAGATTAAACCTGCTGACTACGCCACAGGGATTTTTGCTCCACAAAATGAGAGGAGGCAAAGCCCAAATGAGGGCACTGAAGGTGAAAAAGAGCAACCCATGCCAGATGGCAGCCATGTTGGCTTGGAAAATACGGACAACCCCAAAATAAAGTCTCTAAACTCAAGTCTCCAGGGTGATGACAAGCATGGAACGGAGTCTTGCAGCATTTCAAATTCAACCCCGAACGTCCAGATGACAGCTTGTACCCTGGATCAAGAGCTCTCCATGAAACCTAAAGAGAGCTTCTCTTCTTCACCAGCCTCCAAAATCGAGGAGATCTCCAACCTGAAAAGGAGTATGAACGGATCGGTCTCGGCGGCAGTTAACGGCAAATACTGCCGTCCCTGTGACATCCAGTTCAACAACCTGTCGAACTTTATAACACACAAAAAGTTTTATTGCTCGGCACATGCTACTGAGCACGTCAAATAAGACCTGTTGTATCTCTGCCGTTTACGACAGCAAGTGGACAATCAAATCAGGAGATTTTTCTCCCCTAGTGGTTTAATAGTAAATATATTTGTTGTGTGTGTGTTACTTTTGGATCTTTGTGACATATTTATTTATTTTATTTATTTATTTAAACAAACAGAAAAACAATTCATGCACTGAACTAAAACTGGCTTTACACTGTACAATTTCTGACCACTTTCTGTTGCTTTGGTTGTAAATTCACATCTTCGAATGCACAACGTGGCGCGATCAGTGTCCGAGACCAAAGACAACAAAGTGTGAGAAATTTCTGATTAAAAATGTCAGAGTGAGCACTGCGATGACGCTCGTCTCAAATCCACCAGTAGAAGGACAGCTAGCTAACACAACAGCTACGTGTATTTGCTAGTGCCAGTGATAAAACACAAACTAAATCATGCTAATGAACAGAAACTATATCCTTATTACCTCAGTCTCGCTCTGAAGAACGATGAACTGATTGATGGTGCAGGCAGAGCATAGTAATCTTCTTTAATTTCAGCAAAGATTGTATTGGGATCGTCTTGTACCGCGTGGCAACTTATAATCTTAAAAGACGGCACACAGTGTAAAACTGACTTTATACAGATTTAAGATAAGAAAAATTCATTTGGACAAGATCACAAACCTCACAGCAAGGCTACTCATTTAACCATTTTTTTTTTTTTTAAAATTTAAATTGTTAATGATGTTTTCTGAGCAAAGAATGGCATAATTATAGACATTCAATAGATTCTAGTTTGTCTTCAATGTTTTTACTATTATTTACACTTCAAAATGTCCAATGGTTTTCCAGATTATGTCTTGTTTATGCAGGGGAAAAAACGACTTGTACGCGATTGTTCTCTCTTTTTTGAAACTTGGATCCGGATGCAATACTTTTTAGAGACTGGATCATTAGCAGTATTACAAAACTGCTTGTTCGTTACCCTGGCCCCCAGGAATCATCTGTCATCTGAAATATTTCCTCGGTTCACTGAAGGTGATGTAAAGAGGATTTAAACTTGAAACATTAGACTGAATGTTATTTATTTATTCATTTATTTCATCTTTAAATTAGGAAAATAATGTTGTCTCAGAAAAAAAAAGTGTTGCTATGCATGTACCTGTAATGGAATGAAATTCCAGATGTTTGAACTTCTGATTTTATGTGGTATATCAATTAAATTTCTAATCTCAGGACCGGGCAGATGCAACTTTTTTTGGTAATGTTCACAAGATATTAAGTTATGTTTTTAACTAAGTTGTGTGAGGTCATGATCACATACCACTAGTGACATTAGCTCCCCCTGGTGGTTCTCTTAGCGCTTTTCACCTGTACACTTGTGCGCAGAAATGGACCTTTTCAATCGGTCTAAGAGATAAATGATTTTGTAGTCATGAGTATGATATAACATGAGTCAGGACTCTGGTGGCTTTCAGTGGGATGCATGTGTTTTTCCCTCTGTTGTATAACCTTGCACAGAATTTTAGTGCTTGAGGGCACCTCAGAGAGCTGAAATGGGTTTCATATCACCGTTTAGTGAGGCCTAAGGACCTCAGGGCAAGCATAGCATATCAAATCCTGGCTGCCACATCCCTCAACTGAGCCAACATGATATTTGTGTCAGTCCCTAGGCCTCCGGCTCAACCCAAGAAAGCGTGTGCTTTGTCCCTCTCGGAGAACCACCTTTATTGGGGATAGTTTGGTATTCAGCCACGATGCAGGCAGGTCTGCCACCCAGGCTCAGAGAGTGCTCGGCTCATGGTGGTAGCAGCCAAAGCTATTCCTTTGGGTCTGCTACACATGAGACCATTTCAACTCTGGCTGAGGAGCAGGGGTTTTTCACTGCTTTAGACACCTTTTAGAATTTGCAGTTTCGAGGGAACTCAATGCTGCATCATTCCTGATGATGCCACCCAGGCATCAGGAATGATGCAGCATTGAGTTCCCTCGAAACTGCAAATTCTAAAAGCCCTGAGTGTCTACTTTCATATGAGCTTCATATTAACCACCACTGTGGAGTGTGACATGACAAAGACATGCAATGCTCAACATGGACACAACAAAAGCATGGGAAAACTTGCTTACATTTTTAGGCCCCTGGGAAATAGAGTTCACTGTGAAGTTCATACTATGAAGATATAATATTAGCATAATCATGATCTACCATAGTCTATAAAAACATACATCTTGCTCATCTTCACTTAATAATAATTTCAATAATTTCAACTTCAATAATTTAATCTTTTTGGAATTAAATTTTTAATTTGCGTTTTTAGTGGAGTATCATAACAAAACTCAGTGTCATTGTCTTCTTTCAGCTATAGTTTAAGCGCTTACATGCTTTATAAATAATTCATATCTTCATACACATCAATCCTGATTTTTTTTTTTTTTTTTTACATTTAAAATAACTTACATTTTCTCAAATTTTTCTCTTTAAAAAAAAAATGTACATATATACCGTATATAGAATCACTCTTGTGGCTGGAACAGGAAACATGGCGAGCACATCACATGTACTTCACACATATGCAACAAATCTGCACCCAAATTCTGTGTGTTTACAAAGAAAATATAGAGGACGTTTAGTTAGTAAATCATGCTGCATTTTGCTCAAAAGAAAGTGTTCAGAAAATTCTCTGTGTCTGGAGAATTTTGGAGACATCCTGCAGTCTGCACACTCATAACCTCATTAATGACACTTGTGCAGCTGGCAGAGACAACACAACACACACCACAGTGTTAGACTAGTGTGATTTCTACACTCAAGTTGCACTTCCTCCATCAGCTGTTGAAATAGATCACACGCAAACACACTCACTCACTCATATCTACAATGTGACAACTGGATAATGTAGTGTAGACTTTAAGACCGCTGTCATTTTAAATTCTACCAGGTCTTTAGGAGAATATTTCAATCGAAATATTCGAGTGTAACAGGATTACCGCAGAGATCAGAACAGACAGGAGTTTAGATATGCGTGACAGTTCCAGAGATGATGTTTCAATGGAATGCGAATACGCAAATTGGGAGAAACCCCGGAATTCCTGGAATGCAAACAAGCAGGAACTCTCAGGTGCAGTATACACACTTAAACACACACACACACACAAACAACACAGCTGTGCTTACAAATGCCATGATATGAGGATAGGTTTTATTACATATAAGCTACAATGTAGAATTAGGGAAATTCTATCGCAGTGCCGTTGAACTCTCCATCCTGATTGGTCAAAATTGTGGATTTGTATTCTATTGAAAAACGTAATCATTTGTGATACGGTGAAGTTGTTTGTAAGATGTTTATTTAACATTTATGGAATAAGTGTCAAGTTTCAGTGCTTCCCTTTCTTTGGGGTCATCATTTTTGACACAAGATGGCCAACACACTGCTATCACTCTCCCCAACCTTTTTTTTTTGATGCTCGTAATTACAAGGTTAGACCGAAAATGAAACAAAAAGGCAGACCAAAACCTAAGACATTAACTCCAAAAGTCTGTCTTTTAGCTGACTTGGTAGAGTAGTTTTCGAATACATGGAGCATCTGCCATTAAATTATGTGGAGCAACTGCAACACACAAAGCAAATACAGGAAATGGTTTCTTCTGTAGTTTTAATCTGTGATTGATCCGCTGTTGTATCAGAGGAAGAAAACTATTGCTGTTAGTTTGCTTTATGCTGAGCCGTATCACACCGCCTTAGTGTTGATCATTTTCCTGTAACAGCGTACCCCGAAATTCATTCTCAATTCATATGAGAAGTTTAGTCTTGTAATCTGGTGCTCATGTGTACTGTTCCACTAAGTCAGGTCTAAGGACAGTTCAGGGCACTTAAAGGCTTTTTTTTTTTTTTTTTTTTTTTACACCGGACACATAGGCAGAGCAGAAGCAGTATGAGTTAAAGTGTCAGTGTGTCGTTCCTGTTTAAAATAAACATGAAAAGCTGACAACTTCAGCAAAAACTACTAAAATTTATGTCTACTCTGTTTCATACAGCAGTCATCATATGACTTTCAGCATTGCAGAAAGAAAGAAAGAAAGAAAGAAAGAAAGAAAGAAAGAAAGAAAGAAAGAAAGAAAGAAAAGGAAGCTCATATGAAAGTAGACACTCGGCTTTAAGAATTTTGAAAGTTTGAAGTTTGAATGAAAGAAAGAAAGAAAGAAAGAAAGAAAGAAAGAAAGAAGAAGAAAGAAAGAAAGAAACAAATAGAATAGAAATAATAGAATAGAAAACCCAGTTAAGAAGTTACACTTAAAGAGAGATGTTGAGGAAATATAAAAGCGTTAAAGTTGTACAGGGCCTCATTAGGGATTTTATTCTCATCTCACCCAGGACCTCTTGTCTTCTCTGGGACATTTTAAATGTGCTCACGTGTCTAAAAGTGCTGTGTCTGTGTCAAACTCCAATGTAGGAGGCGATACAGTATGGAGCAGATGTTCCAGGTTGATGGTAGTGTGTGCAGCGCTGCTGTGTGTTCTCCTGCTGAGTGTCGCTATAGTTCAATCAGTGAAACTCAACAACATGACCGGAGAAAGAGACTGGCTGCAGATAAGGTATGACAACATGAGTGTGGAGAGAGACCAGCTTCATGCTGAGAGAGATGAAATGAAGAAGATGCAGAAGAAGTTGAGTAAGTAGTCACATATCCTCATCAAGATCCATTACGCAATAATCTCAAAGTAAGCTGTAGAATTTCTCTCGTATTTCATTTTCTACCTTTGGGAAAAGTTCTGCAAAGTCTGTCTTTTCTTTCTAACCTTGCAAATGTTGACCCAACAGCAAAGGAAGGATCACTTTTCACCACCAAGCAAAAGTGCCCTCCTTGATTTAGTATTCATTCATTGAATGCCGCTTATCCGATCTATACTCGGGTCACAGGGAGCCTGTGCCGATCTCAGGCGTCATTGGGCATCAAGGCAGGATACACCCTGGACGGAGTGCCAACCCATCGCAGGGCACACACACACACACAACGGACAATTTAGAGATGCCAATCAACCTACCATGCATGTCTTTGGATAGGGGAGAGGAAACCCCCGAGGCACGGAAGAACATGCAAACCACACACACACACACACACACACACACACACACACACACACACACACACACACACACACACACACACACACACACACACACACACACACACACACACACACAGCACGGGACACACACACACACACACACACACACACACACACACACACACACACACAGCGGAGACGGGAATCAAACCCCCGACCCTGGAGGTGTGAGGCAAACGTGCTAACCACTAAGTCACCGTGCCCCCCTGGTTTAGTATTACCTAGCTGAAATAAGTTAAGTTCCCTCTTTATTCGCTACTTTGACAATGTCGGCTGACACAAGCTGAGGTCAATATTTTATTTATAACATATCCAAGGTTGAACCTACAATCTCCCATTGGTGATAAAGGATGAGCATGAGAAAGCATGTTTTATAATAACTTTCCCAATCTTGCCAAAGTTGATGTTCTGTTCAATAAACATTGACCAAACTTGACAATATCAAAGTTATTAATGAAGTAAATGTTAAATTAATTGGGGCACAGTGGCTTGGTGGTTAGCACGTTTGCCTCACACCTTCAGGGTTGGGGGTTTGATTCCCGCCTCCGCCATCTGTGTGTGGAGTTTGCATGTTCTCCCAGTGCCTTGGGGGTTTCCTCCGGGTACTCTGGTTTCCTCCCCCAGTCCAAAGACACGCATTGTAGGTTGATTGGCATCTCTAAATTGTCCGTAGTGTGTGATTGCATGAGTGAATATGAGTGTGTGTGTGCCCTGCGATGGGTTGGCACTCCGTCCAGGGTGTATCCTGCCTTGATGCCCAATGACGCCTGAGATAGGCACAGGCTCCCCGTGACCCGAGAATAGATCGGCTAAGCGGCAGACAATGAATGAATATTAAATTGATGAGGAAACTGTTTCTGTTCTGCTTTTTACTTGTGTTGGCCCTAATTTTACAATGCTGCATCAACCTTGATGAAGTTGATATTTTCTTTAAAACTGACTTAATGGTAAGCAAATGGTGATCAGTCTGCTGCACCAGTCACCTCACTGCTTCAGTTTTTATAAGTCTATCTGTTGTTTAGAATCTTCTGTATAGGTTTTAACCCCCAATATATACATGCTACACTTATTTTATTACAATGAAAAAACCTACACGCTGATCACACACACTTGTGTATCAAGCTTTTAAGAAGCTGTTAAAGGATCAGTTGTATTTTTGATCAGACCTTGTTGCAGTATTTTTTGAGGAACTTTACATTGAGGAACTTTTTCCTTAATGCCCACATCACACACAGACACCTGCACGGACATGCGTGCGAGGGTTCATTCATGGTGAAGACATAAAAACATGCTGTTAAAGCAGTCCAGCAGCATGACAATGGCGATTACAGAGGGACTGAAATAGTCTGCAAGTGTTGAAGTGAAACTGCCAAGTGCAGAGATTCACTTCTGACTTCTAAGACCAGAAAGAAGAACTTCACACAAATAAACACTAATTATCAAGTGATAGACAAAATGCTGGGAAAGAATACTCAGTCTGTGTGAAATTACCCTCAAGGTGTTAAATGAGGAAGTGTCAAGCCAATATTGTACTTAAGTAAAAAGTACAAAAAGTTTATTAACTGATTATTTTAATGTTAGACATGTTAGTCCATTACAGACAAATTAGTGAAACCAATGATTTTTCAGAGGGAGGGAAATGGAGAAAGATGGAGGTAGGTGAAGGTAGATAGAGGGATAAAGGTAAATGGAGTTAGGGGGAAATAGATGGACGTAGATGGAGTAGATTATGGTACATTGGGGTAGCTGGTGTTAAATGGCATTATATGGGGTAGATGGAAGTAGATGGAATCAAACTAAGTCAGATAGAGTCAGATGGAGATAGATAAAAATAGACAGACAGAGTCAGACGGAGCCAGATGGACACTTATCCTCAATTTTCACACTGCAGTCCAGGGCTTTTCTATCTTCAGACACACACAGCTGTAGCTTTAATATCATTATGTAGCATGAGATGAACTCAGATGAAAAACTGAGAAAAACTGAGATGAAAAACCATGATTCTTGATGGTTTAAACAAAACATGAAATCATATGTAGCCCCAAGAGCAGCATCTTATTGCAGAGAGTCAGTAACGTAGATGAATCTAATTCATCATTAAACTTATGGTCTGGTTGTGAGCTTTACAGAATCTGATGACAAACTGGTTCACTGTGAGTGGACTCAAATCTGCTATGAGCAGAACTATGACCAATGAGAGGACAGTTTACTGACCTGTGACTAGCATGAAAATAAGAAATTTTACTGTGTAAATGTGAACTGAGCCGAGGAGAAAGTACAATGTTATAATAATTATGTTTCCCATTTCTTTACAAAGCACAGATGTAAAGGTCTCTAAAACACCCCTAGACAATAGAGAAAATCAAAAAATGAGGCTTGTTTCTGTCTGTAATTGCACTACTGCCCTCTGCAGATTATACCATCAAGCAGCGTCTGAGATATTTCGTCACAAAGCGCATGGGCTGGAACGAGACTAGACAGGAATGCGTAACGAGAGGAGCCGACCTTGTGATCATCAACAGCCGAGAAGAACAGGTCATCATTCTCGTCTTTTAGTAATATACCGACTTTTCCACGTCAGTTTAATTCCTTACATATCATATTGTTGCTGTTACAGGAGTACCTCAGTCAGATGGTTACTGGTGAGGCTTGGATTGGTCTGAGTGACATTGCTGAGGAGGGGAAGTGGATGTGGGTGGATGGTACAACAATGACCACAGAGTAAATGCTAACCGTCTTATTTTATTCTTTATCAGATCTTGTTCTCAGCTTTACTGTACATAAAGTAAACATGATGTTCTGACTCTGCATGTTTCCAGGTTCTGGTGGCAAGGAGAACCAAATGACTACGATGGAATTGAGGACTGTGCTGCAACTGGCAGCAAATTTGCTGAAGCTGAAGTTACGACATGGGCCGATTATCCCTGTGGAACTGAATTACAGGCAATTTGTGAAAAGAAGGCAAATGATTAGAGCAGAAATCTATTTTAACTAAACAAATATCTGTATTTTGTTAATCTGTTTCTTATCCAGGGTCAAAGCCATGGTTTATGCCAAATTCGATAGTTTTGTAAAAATGTTGCAGGGCAGTGATGATTTTTTTTAAAGGAAATAATCTGAAATCAATATAATCAAATGCAATATAATCTGCAAAATAATGAAAGGAAAGGAGAAGAAAATGGGAATAATGGCCATACCAGGAAATGAGAAAATTGTGAATTACGGTGAAAAAAAGAACAAACCAGTTTCACATGTTAGGCCAGATAAAGTAAATGTGCAAGATGTGGTTGGGGTGGACACTTCTTTGACACCTGGAAACCCTGTTTTTCCCACAGACTGCAAATCCAACATCAATTATAATTTTAAAGAGTCAAAATTATTCCACAGGTATTCTGACCAATCAGGTTTCCTTTGTCATCATCATGCATTACCTTTTTATTTCTATGCTTTTTGCTTGGTTATCTTACTAAATGATGAGAGGCTGGTTGGTGGCTCAGTGGTAGGTTACTCGCCTATCATGCTGGAAGGCCCGGGTTCGATTCCAGCCAATGCCTCAACCCTAGCCACTGGATGCAGTGCCGGTCCCAAGCCCGGAAAAATGGGAGGGTTGCGTCAGGAAGGGCATCCAGCGTAAAACATTTGCCAAGTTGTTGTGCGGACTAGTTGGTCCGCTGTGGCGACCCCGAACAGGGAGCAGCCGAAAGCAACTATCTTACTAAATGATGAATTGATATTACTGAATAGATAGATCTGGTCTAACTAGATCATCTGCTTTTAAACTCCCAGAAGCCAAAAAAAATGGAATTTGCTCTTGTTTGTTCATGTTGATGATTGAATGTCTTTGTCATGTCCCACTCCACAGTAGTGGTTAATATAAAGCTCATATGTAAGTAGACACTCAGGACTTTAAGAATTTGGTGTTAGCGTTTAGTGTTTCATAAGTATTTCTGTTTTTCCCTAGCCTATTAGGGGCATTATATTAATTGAAATTTAGAATAAAAACGTTTTTTCCACACAAATGTTTTTTCTTCAAAGTAAATGGTAATATTAAACCCATTTCTGCTCCTTGTGATGCCCCAAGTGCTTGTTCATAAGCAGCTAAAATTTGAAGGTATCAGTATCTTCAACCACTAAAATTCTATATCTTCAACCACTAAAATTCAACCACTAAAATAATCCGTCAGAGACAGGAAGTAGAGAATCCATATGCAGAGTTTCATAGAAGGTGTAGCAATACATCCAAACCAGAAGACAAAGCCATGATCAAAAAACAGCACAAACTAGAGTTGGAGCAAACTAAAACAAAACACTATACAAAACACCAAAAACCATGCAAGTGTCAGAACACATGAAAATCAGGCTCAAAGAATCAAGAAACGGCTTGGTATGTAGCATGAAACTAACAATACTTTGTGCTTAGCATAGTGTTAGCATAGCATATAAAGTCCCAGTACCCGGAAGTGACTTCAAGCAGGAACTGGTTCAATATTTGGGTGACGGCTCCCTCTGGCATCTGGGGTTGTGGAGTGCAGGGGTAGACCCCCAGTGTTCTTCTACGGGGCCCTGTCCACAGGGTGCATGTAAACAATATCAGGTGAATGTGTGTGTGTGTGTGTGTGTGTGTGTGAGTTCTGTTCAGTTCAGTTCTCAGTTCAGAGTGTGTGTGTGTGTGTGTGTGTGTGTGTGTGTGTGTGTGTGTGCGTGTGCGTGTGTGTGTCCATGTTCCTCAGTTTAGTTCAGTTCTCTGTTGAGACACCTGATTGCCTGAGGGAAGAAGCTGTTCAGCAGTCTGGATGTGTGGGCCCGAATGCTACGGTACCTCTTTTCAGACGGCAGGAGGGTGAAGAGTGTGTGTGAGAGGTGCGTGGGGTCATCCACAATGCTGTTGGCTTTGAGGATGCAGCGTGTGGAGTAAATGTCCGTAATAGAGGGAAGAAAGACTCCGATGATCTTCTCAGCTGTCCTCATTATCTGCTGCAGGGTTTTGCGACCCTGAGACGGTGCAATTCCCGAACAAGGCAGTGATGAAGCTGCTCAGGATGCTCTCAATTGTCCCTCTGTAGAAGGTGGTCAGGATGAGAGGTGGAAGATGAGCTTTCCTCAGCCTTCGCAGGAAGTAAAGACACTGTTGGGCTTTCTAGGTGATGGAGCTGGTGTTGAGCGATCAGGTGAGGTCCTCTGCCAGTTGAACACCGAGGAATTTGGTGCTCTTGATGATCTCCACGTTGGACCCATCAATGTCCAGTGAAGAATGGTCACTCTGTGCTCTCCTGAAGTCAACAACCATCTCTTTCGTTTTCTCCATATTCAGAGACAGGTTGTTGGCTTTACACCAGGCTGTTAGCCTCTGCACCTCCTCTCTGTATGCTGACTCGTCGTTCTTGCTGATGAGACCCACCACGGTCGGTTCAACGGCGAACTTAATGATGTGGTTGGAGCTGTGCATTGCTGCACAGTCGTGAAGCCGAGTCAGTAGGGTGAACATCAGTGGGCTGAGCCCTGAGGAGCTCCAGTGTTCAGTGTGGTGGTGTTGGAGGTGCTGTTCCCAATCCGGACTGACTGAGGTCTCCCAATCAGGAAGTCCAGGATCCAGTTGCATAGGGACGTGATGATGCCCAGCAGGCTCAGCTTCTCGGTCAGGTGCTGAGGGATGATTGTGTTGAATGCTGAACTGAAGTCAATGAACAGCATTCGTACAAAAGTGTCCTTATTTTCCAGGTGTGTGAGGGACAGATGGAGAGTTGTGCTGATGGCATCATATGTGAGCAATTTGGACGAAAACGCAAACTGCATGGGGTCTAGTGATGGTGGCAGCAGGTCCTTGATTTGCCTCATGACGAGCCTCTCAAAGCACTTCATGATGATGGGTGTGAGTGCAACGGAACGGTAGTCATTGAGACAGGACACTGGAGACTTCTTCGGCACTGGGATGATGGTGAAGGTCTTTAGGCACATTGGAATGACCGCGCTGCTCAGGGAGATGTTGAAGATGTCAGTGAAGACATCTGCTAGCTGTTCTGCACATTCCCTGAGCACTCTGCCAGGAATGTTGTCTGGTCCAGCAGCTTTCCGTGGGTTAACTCTGCATAGAGTTTTCTCCACTTCGGCCGTGGTGAGACAGAGCACCTGGAGGAGGGATGGTCTTTCTCTCTTTCACGTAATTCTGTGCCTCAATTCTATGTATTGAGTGTAGAAGCTGTTCAGTGTATCTGGAAGGGAGGCATCACTGTCACAGGCAGGTGGAGCTGGCCTGTAGTTGGTGATGGATTGGATGCCTTGCCACATGTGCTGAGTGTCACCGCTGCTCTGGAAGTGGCCATGGATTCTCTGGGAGTGTGTACGCTTTGCCTCCCTGATGGCTCGAGACAGTTTAGCCCGTGCTGTTCCTTGTCTCCAGCTCTGGAGGCAGAGTCCCTGGGTTTTAGCAGCGCACGCACTTTTGCAGTCATTCACGGCTTCTGGTTGGAGCGTGTGGTGATGGATTTGGAGATGGTCACATCATCGATGCACTTGCTGATGTAGCTGGTCACTGATGACATATATTCCTCCAAATCTGTGGTATCATCGTTGGTTGCAGCCTCCCTGAACATGTCCCAGTCAGTGCACTCAAAACAGTCCTGAAGAGCAGAGATGGCTCCTTCTGGCCAGGTTTTAACCAGTTTCAGAACCAGTTTAGAGCACGACCCGGGGTATTTGCTAAAAAAAACAAGATTTTTGTAGCGGGGGTTCCCCCTCCACCGGGTTTTTTTAAAAAGTCCACATGCTGATGGAATTTAGGGAGAACAGACTTTAGATTTGCATGATTGAAATCTCTGGCGATAATAAACAGTCCATCAGGGTGAGCATTCTGTAGCTTGCTAATAGCTCCGTAGAGCGCTGGGGGGAATGTACACTCCGACAATGAATACGGTGGTGAATTCCCTTACCGGCCACCGGCATCAGGCGACACCAAGGACTCAGGGCCTGGTCTCCGCAGCAAGCCGAGATTGTGAAGGCTTTTCCGTAATTCATCATGCATGTTGGCTTCCATATGCCGTGGTAGTCGGGCTATACATTTATGAGGACAATAGCACCATTTTGGATCCGGAGTAGCCGCTGCGTGCTACTGCCACGCCGCCATTTTGGATCTTGGAAATGTTGACTTTAAGTTTAGTTTAATTCCTTATAACAAGTACTTTTCAGGTACTTTGCTAAAATAAATAAATAAATAAATAAATAAATAAACAAACAAGATCTGTCAAACAGTTTAACTCAAAAGCCTGTCAGTGAGAAAAAGTGAAAAATCTCCTGTGTTTAAATCTTAAGCCACACGATGGCACCCAGTCTACTGTTACTGATCTGTACATTCTGCTTCTTCATAATAAATTCTCCAAGTTCAATTGAAGCAGCTGCATTTATTCACAATCCCTCTCAGCACAGAGATTCAGACTTTCAATTGAATTCTCTTTAAAGGAGACACTACGATGAAGATTTTCACTGATTTTTTTTATATTAGATTGCGACTGAACATCCTACACTGATGGATCTGTGAAACTGTGAAGCTTAACCAGGGGGTCTGTCATTGATTAAATGTAGTTACTTTAGTAGAAATCACAATCCACCAGTAAGGCAAGTTATTCCTCAGCTTCTTTTGGTCACTGGAATTAAATTAAATTAAATTCATCCAAAGCTCAAGAACTAAAAACTAAAAAACATGTGGACCTAATTTGTTATTGAGATTAGAAAGTACATGAGAAAATACTAAAAAAAAAATTAAAATTAAAAAAATTGTACATGCCTGCTTCTAGAAAGCCTTGATTTGGACCATTTTATTTTAGAATAAATTAATATTATATAAATAAATCTGAAAAAAAACATTTTAAAGTGCTATGAAATAACATGTGCAATGAAAAAGAAAAATCCAAACATGTAAACAGTATTACAAATAAAGATTTTGAACGTTTCTGACATCTACTCAATCAGCTTCGTAAGATTTCATCTCCAGGAGGCTTCACTTCACCTTCTCAAACAGGCAACAAGTTCTTAATTAAATTTAACTAAACTAAATGAAAGTTACTTTCTTTCATGTCTGGTGTAGCAAATCCACATGTTTGTGTAAGCAGGGAGGAAACTCAAAGAACCTGGAGGGAACCCACAGAGGGATTCCTGCAGAGAAACACCACACAGGAGTTTGGAGTTGTTACATGATCACTGTGCTATCAATTAACCAAAAACAGCGCGTTACTTATACATGCTCCTTTCTTTTGTCGCAGCTTAACTAAGATCTTTATCCAGTCTGTGCGTTTGGATCCCGGGGTTTGGAGCGCACTCTGTTGTGTAGGAATTTTTCAAAAGAACTTCCTAAAGATTGTTAGACATTTAAAACACACACACACACACACACACACACACACACACACACCCCCATTTCCTAACATGTTACGTAACAAGGTTATGTAACAAGGTTCCTTGAGAACAAGATGCTGCATCATGGCTGATGCTAAACATTCTAATGCAGTTGACTGACATGAAACATAATCCAACAAGTATTTATTAGGTTCTTGTTGAACCCTGGGTTCTTGTTTCTCTAAACCCTGATTTTATCCCTGAAGCAGAGGAAGGTGTCACATGTGCAATTCAGAAGCGGGATAATGAAGAACAGCTTTTCCCCCGGGGTTATGAAACTCTGCTCTGAATCAGGATCAGCTTGGCTTTTACAGAGTTAACTCCACATTGTGGTGCTGAACGTATACAGTCTGAAACTATGTTAGCGCTAATAGAATGTTACGGCTAGTTGTTTAGCAATAGGCACCCAATCAGAAACTGTACAGAGCTTCAGCCTCATATCAGGTGAAAACCAGGACATAGCTGAACAATACTGAACAAACCAGCTCGGTAGATAGAGTCAGGTGGCAAAACTCACAGAAGTGCACGCCATAGCGAGGAGGAAATATGACAAAAATTACAATATCAAAAATTGAATATCAAACGAACGTCTGGTTGACTACATGACAAACTTAAAAAGAACAAAATAGATGAGAAAGCTGTGGAAGATAACAAAACCTGCCAGGGATCAGAATCACTGACCTGAATTTTTTCCTCATTGATGTGAAAGTTTAAGACAAGCCGTTATTTAAAGTGATCACACTGGATTTATCCAATCAGGGTTTGTTGATGTGGAAATATGCAAATAAGAAGGTTAATCCAGGAATTAGGAATGTACACTGTGAAACGTCAGATAATGAAGAGCAAGGATTCAGTGTTAACCCCGGGTAAAGTATGACGGTGTAAAATCTCTAACTACAGAAACCCAGGATTCCCTTTACCCGGGGTGTACTAGGACCCAGGGGAACTATTTTACATGTGAAAATCCCTCATGTCTCCTCTGTCAGCCTTTTGTCAGCAAATTTTCTGACATGACAGTTTGTGTCTTATTAACCTCAAGACAGAGAAAAGAATAACAGGTCTCAGGTGTATCTTATGCTGCTCTACTCATATCCTTTCACTAAAATTCCACTGTGTTGAACATGTCTTCCTCTTCACTCTCATTCCAAAGTGAGCCATGCTGACTATCAGAGTTTGAAAAGCAATGTCCTTTCACTCCAGCCACCATCATTTCCATCACAAAGCGTGTGTCCTCTCATGTTTCGTCTCAGCAGTGGTGAGCTTGTTTGAAGCCTCTTTTTGATGACAGGAAGAGACACTTAAGATCTGTCTGTGTAGCAACATGTTCTCACTGTGCTCAATTTATTCCATGTTCCTTCACAGAATTTGCAGAAGTTTCTATTAAAAGTTTTCTTGAATGCTTTTAGTTCCTCAACCTCAACAACACCACTTAGGTTCTTTATCAGTCTCAACTAGAAGTACTGTGGAACTTTCAGGATTTCCATTGTTTCTATTGTTTTGAATGACAATAACTTTAGAAAAATTTTCTTTATAGCTAACAAATATTGAAGGCTTTGTGTTACACACAGTGAAGTTATATTCTTTTCTCAAAATACATTTAAGGGCCTTGCTGAAGGGCCCAACAGTGGCAGATTGCAGTGGAAGACTTGCTGACCTTCTGATCATTAACCTGGTGCCTTTAACCATTGAACCATTTAAGTCTGGTGCTATTCTGGAGCTCAGTGAGGTGGAGTTTACTTCAGGCTGCTGGAGTAAACCTCTGACAATAGACAATGAAAAAAAATCATCTATTTAAATGAATGTTGTCTTCATCTTGTGAGCTTCATGCTCACACTTTTAGTATGAAAGTATTAAAAGGATGAATAAGTAAAAACCCTGCTCACATGACATTTTAATATTTTTCTAGAAGTTATCAAGCTACCGTTTTTGATTAAATCTGTGCCGAATGATTTAGATCTGGAAAACAGGACATCTTCATTTAATTAAATACAAACTCACTTATTTAACAAAGATAAACGTTAGCATAACAGTTATATCTTCTTAGTCCTCACATATAGCTTCGTATTACAGTATAATTTCAGCTAGTGATACAATCAGCATTTATGCTTTAATCATTCAAATGATCGGAATGATAATGTTCAATGTGCAGTAATGATTAATCAAGACATTTTTACTGGGATGCTTTCTGAGCCTTGGGACGTGTTCCAATTCACCTTCGCCAAAACCAGTACCCGTCCGTCGAGCCAGCTATCCGCCGGTCCAGTAGCAAAGTCCTTAATGCTGCGGTAAAGAACAACTTCAAACCTCGCGATGTCCACGTCTTTCCGACGTGTTCTTCCACCCCGGACCGGAGCGCTATAATCAGGGTTCGGGTTGAACACCTAACTCTACGTGTTACTCAACACACAGTTGGTATATTGAGGGTTTTTTCTCTTTTTCCCTAAACTTCCCCGCTCTGCTCTAATTGCTCCTTTTTCTTCCTGTATCTCTCCCGACATTACCTCTATCCGGGCACATGACTAATATTTTAATAAAACATGTAAATAAAATACAAATTCTTTTTTATCACTTTCTCTTACATATTTAAAGCTTTTTAACACAAAACATTTTACAACACATTAAATCATTTTAAATGAGTTATCCATCCCATAAAGAAATCACATGACCTCATTACATCAGTCCTTGTCGGCCAATGAATTTTTATCTTTCACACCATTTATTAATGAACCAACTATGCACATTCAGACAACTAAACTATGGATCCATACCACACTTTAAACAAATGTTAATACATTCTAACCAGGTTACAAAAAGTATCTAAAAGTCCCATGCTACACTTGTACACTTGTATACTTGTGCAGCCGGCACAACACATACCACAGACTAGTGTGATATCTACACTCAATTTGCACTTCCTCCATCCGCTGCTTAAATATATCACTGATGTACACACACACACACACACACTCATGATATCTACAACGTCATAGATGGATAATGTAGTGTAGACTTTAATGCCACTGTAATTTCAAATTCTACCAGGTCTTTAGAAGAATATTTCACACACACTCGTAACACAGGATTACCGCAGAGATCAGAACAGACAGGAGTTTAGATATGCGTGACAGTTCCAGAGATGGCGTTTCACTGGAACATGACTATGCAAATTGGGAGAAACCCCGGAATTCCAGGAACGTAAACAAGAAGGAATCTCAACGCTCAGGTGCAGTATACACACTCAAACACACACACACACACACATACATGACACGGCTGTGCTTACAAATGCCATGATATGAGGATAGGTTTTATTACATATACGTCACAGCATGGTTGAATTCTCCATTCTGATTGGTCAGAAGTTGTGGATTTGCATTCTACAGAAAAACTTAATCATCGTTGATACGGTGAAGTTGTTTGTAAGGAGATGTTTGCTTAAAATTTATCAAAGGGGTGTCAAGTTAAATTGCTCAATGCAAAACCTTAGAGGAATTTTAATGCTTTCCAGGTTTTGGAGATAAACAAATATGTGGAGAGAAACATCCATATGTGCAGGTGACTGGAGCACTCCTCAATGCCATTTTACATAGTGTTATGATGAAATATGATTGTTTACAGTAAAAATGTATGATTTGATTTCAAAGTGTAAAAAGCTCCTTTTTTTGGTCTTATTAGCTTCAGTTGAGATCTTAAAGAAAAGAGAGAGAGAGAGGTGCTATAACAGGAAACCAAAGTGTTTTTTTTCTTTATTATGCTTCACCTCCATATAAGGAAGAAAATCAGCCTCAGCGTCATCTGGGTGACACCAGATATTATGGTTCTAAACCATTTCCCTTCTTTGTACCATATTGTACCGTTCATGTGGGGTCATCTTTTTTTTTGGAACAAGACACTGCTACCCCTCTCCCCAAGTCTTTTTTTATGCTTGTAATTATGAAGATTGAAAATAAAACAAAAAGGCATACCAAAACCTAACACATTAATTCCAAACACAGACAATAACAATGGTCTGTCTTTTAGCTGACTTGGTAGAGTAGTCTTCAATTATGTGGAGCATCTGCAATTAGATTATTTGAAGCATCTGCAATACAATTTGTAATGCGTTCCACATCAGTTACAACAAACCAAATACAGAAAGTCGTTTCTTCTGTAGTTTTAATCTGGAATTAATCCATCAAATCTGCTGTGGTATAAGAGCTGTATCACACCACCCCAGTGTTGATCATTTTTCTGTAACAGCATGCCCCGAAATTCATTCTAAATTCATATGAAAAGTTTGGGTCTACGTCCGGGCAGCTCACAACAGTTAAAGGCTGTTTAAAACTGGACATGTAGACAGAGCAGAAGCATGAAAAAAAGACAACTTCAGCACAAACAAATAGAATTGATGTCTACTCTGTTTCATACAGCAGTAATCATATGACCTTCAGCACTGTGGAAAATACAAAATAATGATAGAATACAGGTGCATCTCAATAAATTAGAATGTCATGGAAAAGTTCATTTATTTCAGTAAATTCACACCTTGTAAAAGGGTGTCAATGATTGTCTTCTGGACAGCTGTCAGGTCAGCAGTCTTCTCCATGATTGTGTAGCCTAGTGAACCAAACTGAGAGACCATTTTATTACAATTAAAAGAACCAAAGACTTAAACTACTTCAGTCTGTGTGCATTGAATTTATTTAATACACGAGTTTCACAATTTGAGTTGAATTACTGAAATAAATGAACTTTTCCACAACATTCTAATTTATTGAGATGCACCTATAAATGAAATTAATTAAAAAGCATACTATTGCCAGCAGTTTTTAAATGTTTATAACTACAAGTCTAGCTTAAGTTGATTAATTCTGTCATATAATGATAAATTCTTACACAATTTTATCAAATAAGCTTAGAGTGTGCATATTTGTGGAAGGTAAAATGGACCTCTTGTCTTCTCTGGGACATTTTAAATGTGCTCACGTGTCTAAAAGTGCTGTGTCTGTGTCAAACTCCAATGTAGGAGGCGATACAGTATGGAGCAGATGTTCCAGGTTGACGGTAGTGTGTGCAGCGCTGCTGTGTGTTCTCCTGCTGAGTGTCGCTATAGTTCAATCAGTGAAACTCAACAACATGACCGGAGAAAGAGACTGGCTGCAGATAAGGTATGACAACATGAGTGTGGAGAGAGACCAGCTTCATGCTGAGATAGATGAATTGCAGAAGATGCAGAAGAAGTTGAGTAAGTAGTCACATATCCTCATCAAGATCCATTATACAATAATCTCAAAGTAAGCTGTAGAATTTCTCTCACATTTCATTTTCTACCTTTTGAAAATGTTCTGCAAAGTCTGTAAGTCTTTTCTTTCTAACCTTGCAAATGTTGACCCATCAGCAAAGGAAGGATCACTTTTCATAATGTTTCATAAGGTATTAAATTTATTTGTTATTGGCTAAAAAACATTGGCTAAATTTATTATTATTGGCTTGTCCAGAAAACAAATTCAGTCTCTTTGAGCTCCTACCTTATACAACAGCACAGAAAGCTTGTGGACTTTAGTTCGGCCTTCAACACCATCATCCCAACACTCCTCCAGACCAAACTAACACAGCTCTCTGTTCCTAGCTCTATCTGTCAGTGGATCACCAGCTTTCTGACAGATAGGCATCAACTAGTGAAACTGGGGAAATTCACGTCATACAGCCACACCACCAGCACTGGCGCCCCACTGCTCTTCTCCCTTTACACCAATGACTGCACCTCTACTGATCCATCTGTCAAGCTCCTGAAGTTCGCGGACGACACTACAATCATCGGCCTCATCCAGGATGGTGATGAGTCTGCTTACAGACAAGAGGTTGAGCAGCTGGCTGCCTGGTGTAGTCTTAACAACCTGGAGCTCAACACGCTGAAAACAGTGGAGATGATTCTGGATGATGGACTTCAGGAGGAACACCCCTGCACTCCCCCCACTCACCATCATGAACAGCACTGTACCAACAGTGGAGTCACTCAGGTTCCTGGGCACCACCATCTCTCAGGACCTGAAGTGGGACACTCACATAGACTCCATTATCAAAAAGGCCCAACAAAGACTGTACTTCCTTCGGCAGCTGAGGAAGTTCAACCTGCCACAGGAGCTGCTAACACAGTTCTACTCAGCCGTCATTGAGTCTGTTCTGTGCACGTCTATAACTGTTTGGTTTGGCTCAGCTACAAAATCAGACATCAGAAGACTACACAGAACAGTTCAGACTGCTGAAAGGATCAGCTGAAAGGAAAGCAACTACCAGGACAGCCAGGCACTAGAACAGTTTCTTCCCCCAAGCAATCTACCTTATGAACAGTTGAATGTTCCAAACATTGGGCAATAAAAAAAAAAAAAGTGCAATAACCTCATATTTATTTGTTACCACCCCCACATCCCTACATCTCAACTCATTCTATTCTATTCTGTATAAACAAATTACTTTATTTTCCTATTTAAATATGTGTATTTTTATTTCTCATCCTATTTTTTGTTGTTGTTATTGTATTGTTGTTCTTGCACTGAAGCTTGTGACACTAAAACAAATTCCTTGTATGCGCAAACATACTTGGCAATAAAGCTCTTTCTGATCCTGATTCTGATTCTGGAGTCAGATGGAGATGGAGTCAGATGGAGGTAGATGGAGATAGATGAAGACAGACAGAGATAGATGGGGTCAGACAGAGTCAGACGGAGTCAGATGGACACTTATCCTCAATTTTCACACTGCAGTCCAGGGCTTTTCCATCTTCAGACACACACAGCTGTAGCTTTAATATCATTATGTAGCATGAGAAGAACTCAGATGACAAACTGCCATGATTCTTGATGGTTTAAACAAAACATATGTAGCCCCAAGAGCAGCATCTTATTGCAGAGAGTCAGTAACGTGGATGAATCTAATTCTAATAAATAAATATAAAGTGCACTGTTTCAACAACTAAGTTTCCCATTTCTTTACAAAGCACAGATGTAAAGGTCTCTAAAACACCCCTAGACAATAGAGAAAATCAAAAAATGAGGCTTGTTTCTGTCTGTAATTGCACTACTGCCCTCTGCAGATTATACCATCAAGCAGCGTCTGAGATATTTCGTCACAAAGCGCATGGGCTGGAACGAGGCTAGACAGGAATGCAGATCGAGAGGAGCCGACCTTGTGATCATCAACAGCCGAGAAGAACAGGTCGTCATTCTCGTCTTTTAGTAATATACCGACTTTTCTACGTCGGTTTAATTCCTTATATATCATATTGTTGCTGTTACAGGAGTACCTCAGTCAGATGGTTACTGGTGAGGCTTGGATTGGTCTGAGTGACAGTGCTGAGGAGGGAAAGTGGATGTGGGTGGACGGTACAACAATGACCACAGGGTAAATGCTAACCATCTTATTTTATTCTTCATCAGATCTTGTTCTCAGCTTTACTGTATATAAAGTAAACATGATGTTCTGACTCGGCATGTTTCCAGGTTCTGGTGGCAAGGAGAACCAAATGACTATGATGGAATTGAGGACTGTGCTGCAACTGGCAGCAAATTTGCTGAAGCTGAAGTTACGACATGGGCCGATTATCCCTGTGGAACTAAATTACATGCAATTTGTGAAAAGAAGGGAAATGATTAGAGCAGAAATCTATTTTAACTAAACAAATATCTGTATTTTGTTAATCTGTTTCTTATCCAGGGTCAAAGCCATGGTTTATGCCAAATTCGATAGTTTTGTAAAAATGTTGCAGGGCAGTGATTTTTTTAAAGGAAATAATCTGAAATCAATATAATCAAATGCAATATAATCTGCAAAATAATGAAAGGAAAGGAGAAGAAAATGGGAATAATGGCCATACCAGGAAATGAGAAAATTGTGAATTACGGTGAAAAAAAGAACAAACCAGTTTCACATGTTAGGCCAGATAAAGTAAATGTGCAAGATGTGGTTGGGGTGGACACTTCTTTGCACCTGGAAACCCTGTTTTTCCCACAGACTGCAAATCCAACATCAATTATAATTTTAAAAAGAGTCAAAATTATTCCACAGGTATTCTGACCAATCAGGTTTCCTTTGTCATCATCATGCATTACCTTTTTATTTCTGTGCTTTTTGCTTGGTTATCTTACTAAATGATGAATTGATATTACTGAATAGATAGATCTGGTCTAACTAGATCATCTGCTTTTAAACTCCCAGAAGCCAAAAAAAATGGAATTTGCTCTTGTTTGTTCATGTTGATGATTGAATGTCTTTGTCATGTCCCACTCCACAGTAGTGGTTAATATAAAGCTCATATGTAAGTAGACACTCAGGACTTTAAGAATTTGGTGTTAGTGTTTAGTGTTTCATAAGTATTTCTGTTTTTCCCTAGCCTATTAGGGGCAATATATTAATTGAAATTTAGAATAAAAACGTTTTTTCCACACAAATGTTTTTTCTTCAAAGTAAATGGTAATATTAAACCCATTTCTGCTCCTTGTGATGCCCCAAGTGCTTGTTCATAAGCAGCTAATATTTGAAGGTATCAGTATCTTCAACCACTAAAATTCTATATCTTCAACCACTAAAATAATCCGTCAGAGACAGGAAGTAGAGAAACCATATGCAGAGTTTCATAGAAGGTGTAGCAATACATCCAAACCAGAAGACAAAGCCATGGTCAAAAAACAGCACAAACTAGAGTTGGAGCAAACTAAAACAAAACACTATACAAAACATCAAAAACCATGCAAGTGTCAGAACACATGAAAATCAGGTTCAAAGAATCAAGAAACGGCTCGGTATGTAGCATGAAACTAACAATACTTTGTGCTTAGCATAGTGTTAGCATAGCATATAAAGTCCCAGTACCCGGAAGTGACTTCAAGCAGGAGCTGGTTCAATATTTGGGTGACGGCTCCCTCTGGCATCTGGGGGTGTGGAGTGCAGGGGTAGACTGCAGGCAGCATTGTTACAGAACCCCCCCTCCTAGGTACACCTCCCAGTGTTCTTCTACAGGGCCGTCCACAGGGTCTTGGTGCGAGGCGGTTAGAAAGTTCTCACGGTGAGTGATGGATCCAGAATGTCATTGCCGTTTACCCATGACTGAATCTTGTGCACCAGGTACACTGGGGCTCCCTCGATATCTAGTGGAGGTGGGGGCTCAGTTTTGATGTAGTCGGCCCCAGGGGCTGTGTGTGCTGCTTTGAGGAGGGATACATGAAATGACGGTAGGTGGGAGGAAGGCGATAAGTGAAAGGGTTGATAACTGATGAATCTTGGGCTGAGCTTCCAGCATGGTAACTTGAGTTTTAGATTTCTGGTGGAAAGCCATACCATTTGGCAAGGTTGGAACGGAGGGTGTGGACATCTCTGGCGGTCGGCTTGTAAATACTGGTGCCTGATGGCATATCTGGAGGCATATGTGGGTGACTCTCCCACACAGTTTGACTACGTCGGACCTTATCATCTTTGGCCAGAACATTGGATGGGTCCCTGGACCAGGGGAACAGGGGTGGCTGATAGTCAGGACACATTGGAAAGGAGTGACGCCCATGGAAGAGTGGGTGACTGAGTTTTGGGCATATTCTGACCATGGGAGGAACACGCTCCAGAAATGTTGTTTATGGCTACAGTATGAACACAGGTAATCTCCTAGTTCCTGATTCAGTCTTTTAGCCTGGCCGTTTGCCTATGGATGGTAGCTGGATGTGAGGCTGATGCATTGTTGCTCAAAGAAGGCTGTCTACATGCGGGACGTAAATTGGGTTCCCCTGTTAGACACGATGTCCTTTGGGAGGCCATAGGTGTGGAACATATGATGGAAGAGTACCTTGGCGGTGTTTGTACCTTGGAGGAGCTTCTGTTTGTTGTGCTCGCTGTATTATTTCCATGATGTCCCAATGAATAGGAGCTATTACAATGGACAGGGGTAGTATCAGTTGTGGATGAGGTCGTTGTGTTGTGTGTGGGGTTGTGGCAGCGAGAGAGGGCATCAGCCTTGAAATGGGTATTTGAAATGGGTATTTGGATATATGGGTTTTTTCACCTGAAATGGGAATTTGGCTCCCTCATGCCAATGATGCCATTTCTCCAGTGCGTCCTTAATAGGTAGCAGCTCCCAGTTTCCTACATCATAGTTGGCTTCTGTGGGTGTCAGTGTGCAGAAAAAGAAGGAGCATGGGAAAAGCTTGCCTGGTGTGCTATAATGTTGGGAGAGTACCGCTCAGACCCCGCAACTGGGTGTGCCAACTTGGGTTATCGGGCTCAGGGTGTTTCAGTACAAGTGCTGTGGTGAGGCTCTGCTTGAACTTGTTAAAAGAGGCTTGAGAGGCTTCAGATTAGTTCAACTTCTTGGGTTTCTCTCTTTGAAGTGCAATGAGGGAAGAGGCCATGGAACTGTAGTTTCTTATAAAGCATTGGCCTCTGTGGTGGGTAGTGCTGGCCTGCTGGATTCATTGCAGGCAAAGTATTCTGTAATAATCCCTCAAAGATGGGAAGTAGCAAATTCATTTGCAGAGTTTAATAGAAGGCATAGCAATAAATCCAAATCAGAAGACAAAGGGGTGGTCAGAAAATGGGCACAAATCTAGAAACCAAAACAGACAGTCAACAGAGTAAACAAAACCAAAATACTATACAAAATACAGAAAAACAGATGAAAGGGTCAGAACACATGACTAACAATACTTTATGCTTAGGATAGTGTTTGCATAGCATTTAAAGTCCCAGACCCCGGAAGTGAACTCAACATGGAAATGGTTCATTATTTGGGCGATGGCTCCCTCTGGCAGTCAAGGGGAGGAGGGTTTGTGGTTGGGGACGGTGAACTGACTCATTTTATATAAGACTCACAGCCAGAAAATCATTTGTTTACACTGTATAAAAATGCCACATACAGTGGTGTGAAAAAGTGTTGGCCCCCTTCCTGATTTCTTATTTTTTTTGCATGTTTGTCACACTTTAATGTTTCAGATAAACAAACACATTTAAATATTAGTCAAAATAACACAAGTAAACACATCATGCAGTTTTTAAATGAAGGTTTTTATTATTAAGGGAAAACAGAATCCAAAACTACATGGCCCTGTGTGAAAAAGTGTTTGCCCCCCTGTTAAAACATAACTTAACTGTGGTTTATCACACCTGAGTTAAATTTTTCTAGCCACACCCAGGCCTGATTACTGCCACACCTGTTCATTCAGAAATTCAAAAACAAATGAGAGAGAAAGTAATTGAGATCTATCAGTCTGAAAAAGGTTATAAAGCCATTCCTAAAGCTTTGGGACTGCCGCGAACCACAGTGAGAGCCATTATCTACAAATGGCGAAAACATGGAATAGTGGAGAACCTTCCTAGGAGTGGCCGGCCGACCAAAATTACCCCAAGAGCGCAGAGACAACTCATCCAGGAGGTCACAAAAGACCCCACAACAACATCCAAAGAACTGCAGGCCTCACTTGCCTCAGTTAAGGTGAGTGTTCATGACTCCAGCATAAGAAAGAGACTGGGCAAAAATGGTTTGCATGGCAGTTCCAAGACGAAACTGCTGCTGAGCAAAAAAAAACATAAAGGCTCATCTCAGTTTTGCCAGAAAACATCTTGATGATCACAGGTTATTAAAAATATTAAGCAACACAACTGTTTTCAACACTGATAAAAGTTTTGTCTACGTATAACAACTTTGAAAAAAGGATATTTACAGGATTTTTAAATTGACTTTTTTTTTTTTCCTCAATAAAGCATGAAATGACTTGAGACTCGACTTGGACTCGTGACAGAAGACTCCAGACTTGACTCTGACTTCAGTGATAAAGACTTCAGACTTGACTCAGACTTCAGATGAGAGACTTGTGAACATCTCTGGTAGAAATATTAAAAGTGAAGTGTGCATGTAAACAATATCAGGTGTTCAGTTCAGTTCAGTTCTCAGTTCAGAGTGTGTGTGTGTGTGTGTGTGTGTGTGTGTGTGTGTGTGTGTCCATGTTCCATGTTTAGTTCAGTTCTCTGTTGTGACACCTGATTGCCTGAGGGAAGAAGCTGTTCAGCAGTCTGGATGTGTGGGCCCGAATGCTACGGTACCTCTTTGCGGACGGCAGGAGGGTGAAGAGTGTGTGTGAGGGCTTTGAGGATGCAGCGTCTGAAGTAAATGTCCGTAATAGAGGGAAGAGAGACTCCGATGATCTTCTCAGCTGTCCTCATTATCCGATGCAGGGTCTTGCGATCTGAGACGGTGCAATTTTCGAACAAGGCAGTGATGCAGCTGCTCAGGATGCTCTCAATTGTCCCTCTGTAGAAGGTGGTCAGGATGAGAGATGGAAATATGAGCCTTCCTCAGCCTTCACAGGAAGTAGAGACGCTGCTGGACTTTCTAGGTGATGGAGCTGGTGTTGAGCGACCAGGTGAGGTCCTCTGCCAGTTGAACACCGAGGAATTTGGTGCTCTTGATGATCTCCACATTGGACCCGTCGATGTCCAGTGGAGAATGGTCACTCTGTGCTCTCCTGAAGTCAACAACCATCTCTTTTGTTTTCTCCATATTCAGAGACAGGTTGTTGGCTTTACACCAGGCTGTTAGCCTCTGCACCTCCTCTCTGTATGCTGACTTGTCGTTCTTTCTGATGAGACCCACCACAGTCGTGTCATCGGCGAACATAATGATGTGGTTGGAGCTGTGCATTGCTACACAGTCGTGAAGCCGAGTCAGTAGGGTGAGCCCTGAGGAGCTCCAGTGTTCAGTGTGGTGGTGTTGGAGGTGCTGTTCCCGATCCGGACTGACTGAGGTCTCCCAATCAGGAAGTCCAGGATCCAGTTGCATAGGGACATGATGATGCCCAGCAGGCTCAGCTTCTTGGTCAGGTGCTGAAGGATGATTGTGTTGAATGCTGAACTGAAGTCGATGAACAGCATTCGTACAAAAGTGTCCTTATTTTCCAGGTGTGTGAGGGACAGATGGAGAGTTGTGCTGATGGCATCATATGTGAGCAATTTGGATGATACGCAAACTGCATGGGGTCTAGTGATGGTGGCAGCAGGTCCTTGATTTGCCTCATGACGAGCCTCTCGAAGCACTTCATGATGATGGGTGTGAGTGCAACGGGACGGTAGTCATTGAGACAGGACACTGGAGACTTCTTCGGCACTGGGATGATGGTGGAGGTCTTTAGGCACATTGGGATGACCGCGCTGCTCAGGGAGATGTTGAAGATGTCAGTGAAGACATCTGCTAGCTGTTCTGCACATTCCCTGAGCACTCTGCCAGGAATGTTGTCTGGTCCAGCAGCTTTCCGTGGGTTAACTCTGCATAGAGTTTTCTCCACGTCGGCCGTGGTGAGACAGAGCACCTGGTCCTCTGGAGGAGGGATGGTCTTCCTCGCTTTCACGTAATTTTGTGCCTCAATTCTGTGTATCGAGTGTAGAAGCTGTTCAGTGCATCTGGAAGGGAGGCATCACTGTCACAGGCAGGTGGAGCTGGCCTGTAGTTGGTGATGGATTGGATGGCTTGCCACATGTGCTGAGTGTCACCGCTGCTCTGGAAGTGGCCATAGATTCTCTGGGAGTGTGTACGCTTTGCCTCCCTGATGGCTCGAGACAGTTTAGCCCGTGCTGTTCTTAGGGCATCCTTGTCTCCAGCTCTGAAGGCAGAGTCCCAAGGGCATGCACTTTTGCGGTCATCCACGGCTTCTGGTTGGAGCGTGTGGTGATGGATTTGGAGATGGTCACATCATCGATGCATTTGCTGATGTAGCTGGTCACTGATGACATATATTCCTCCAAATCTGTGGTATCGTCATTGGTTGCAGCCTCCCTGAACATGTCCCAGTCAGTGCACTCAAAACAGTCCTGAAGAGCAGAGATGGCTCCTTCTGGCTAGGTTTTAACCAGTTTCAGAACCGGTTTAGAGCATCTGACGAGTGGTCTGTATGCTGGAATCAACATAACAGAGTGGTCTGAGTAGCCGAGGTGGGGGTAGGGCTCTGCACGATACGCACCGGGAATATTTGTATAAACAAGATCCAGCATGTTCACTCCTCTGGCTGCAAAGTCCACATGCTGATGGAATTTAGGGAGAACAGACTTTAGATTTGCATGATTGAAATCTCTGGCGATAACAAACAGTCCATCAGGGTGAGTATTCTGTAGCTTGCTAATAGCTCCGAAGAGCGCTGGGGGGAATGTACACTCCGACAATGAATACGGTGGTGAATTCCCTTACCGGCCACCGGCATCAGGCGACACCAAGGACTCAGGGCCTGGTCTCCGCAGCAAGCCGAGATCGTGAAGGCTTTTCCATAATTCATCATGCATGTTGGCTTCCATATGCCGTGGTAGTCAGGCTATACGAGGACAATAGCACCATTTTGGATCCGGAGTAGCCGCTGCGTGCTACTGCCACGCCGCCATTTTGGATCTTGGAAATGTTGTATTGACTTTAAGTTTAGTTTAGTTCCTTATAACAAGTACTTTTCAGGTACTTTGCTAAAATAAATAAATAAATAAATAAACAAGATCTGTCAAACAGTTTAAGTCAAAAGCCTGTCAGTGAGAAAAAGTGAAAAATCTCCTGTGTTTAAACCTTAAGCCACACGATGGCACCCAGTCTACTGTTACTGATTTTGAAGCAGCTGCATTTATTCACAATCCCTCTCAGCACAGAGATTCAGACTTTCAATTGAATTCTCTTTAAAGGAGACACTACGATGAAGATTTTCAATGATTTTTTTTTATATTAGATTGCGACTGAACATCCTACACTGATGGATCTGTGAAACTGTGAAGCTTAACCAGGGGGTCTGGCATTGATTAAATGTAGTTACTTTAGTAGAAATCACAATCCACCAGTAAGGCAAGTTATTCCTCAGCTTCTTTTGGTCACTGGAATTAAATTAAATTAAATTCATCCAAAGCTCAAGAACTAAAAACTAAAAAACATGTGGACCTAATTCGTTATTGAGATTAGAAAGTACATGAGAAAATACTAAAAAAAAAATTAAAATTAAAAAAATTGTACATGCCTGCTTCTAGAAAGCCTTGATTTGGACCATTTTATTTTAGAATAAATTAATATTATATAAATAAATCTGAAAAAAAACATTTTAAAGTGCTATGAAATAACATGTGCAATGAAAAAGAAAAATCCAAACATGTAAACAGTATTACAAATAAAGATTTTGAACGTTCCTGACATCTACTCAATCAGCTTCGTAAGATTTCATCTCCAGGAGGCTTCACTTCACCTTCTCAAACAGGCAACAAGTTCTTAATTAAATTTAACTAAACTAAATGAAAGTTACTTTCTTTCATGTCTGGTGTAGCAAATCCACATGTTTGTGTAAGCAGGGAGGAAACTCAAAGAACCTGGAGGGAACCCACAGAGGGATTCCTGCAGAGAAACACCACACAGGAGTTTGGAGTTGTTACATGATCACTGTGCTATCAATTAACCAAAAACAGCGCGTTACTTATACATGCTCCTTTCTTTTGTCGCAGCTTAACTAAGATCTTTATCCAGTCTGTGCGTTTGGATCCCGGGGTTTGGAGCGCACTCTGTTGTGTAGGAATTTTTCAAAAGAACTTCCTAAAGATTGTTAGACATTTAAAACACACACACACACACACACACACACACACACACACACACACACACACACACACACACACACACACACATTTCCTAACATGTTACGTAACAAGGTTATGTAACAAGGTTCCTTGAGAACAAGATGCTGCATCATGGCTGATGCTAAACATTCTAATGCAGTTGACTGACATGAAACATAATCCAACAAGTATTTATTAGGTTCTTGTTGAACCCTGCTGTTCTTGTTTCTCTAAACCCTGATTTTATCCCTGAAGCAGAGGAAGGTGTCACATGTGCAATTCAGAAGCGGGATAATGAAGAACAGCTTTTCCCCCGGGGTTATGAAACTCTGCTCTGAATCAGGATCAGCTTGGCTTTTACAGAGTTAACTCCACATTGTGGTGCTGAACGTATACAGTCTGAAACTATGTTAGCACTAATAGAATGTTACGTCTAGTTGCTTAGCAATAGGCACCCAATCAGAAACTGTACAGAGCTTCAGCCTCATATCAGGTGAAAACCAGGACATAGCTGAACAATACTGAACAAACCAGCTCGGTAGATAGAGTCAGGTGGCAAAACTCACAGAAGTGCACGCCATAGCGAGGAGGAAATATGACAAAAATTACAATATCAAAAATTGAATATCAAACGAACGTCTGGTTGACTACATGACAAACTTAAAAAGAACAAAATAGATGAGAAAGCTGTGGAAGCTAACAAAACCTGCCAGGGATCAGAATCACTGACCTGAATTTTTTCCTCATTGATGTGAAAGTTTAAGACAAGCCGTTATTTAAAGTGATCACACTGGATTTATCCAATCAGGGTTTGTTGATGTGGAAATATGCAAATAAGAAGGTTAATCCAGGAATTAGGAATGTACACTGTGAAACGTCAGATAATGAAGAGCAAGGATTCAGTGTTAACCCCGGGTAAAGTATGACGGTGTCCCTTTACCCGGGGTGTACTAGGACCCAGGGGAACTATTTCACATGTGAAAATCCCTCATGTCTCCTCTGTCAGCCTTTTGTCAGCAAATTTTCTGACTTGACAGTTTATTGTCTTATTAACCTCAAGACAGAGAAAAGAATAACAGGTCTCAGGTGTATCTTATGCTGCTCTACTCATATCCTTTCACTAAAATTCCACTGTGTTGAACATGTCTTCCTCTTCACTCTCATTCCAAAGTGAGCCATGCTGACTATCAGAGTTTGAAAAGCAATGTCCTTTCACTCCAGCCACCATCATTTCCATCACAAAGCGTGTGTCCTCTCATGTTTCGTCTCAGCAGTGGTGAGCTTGTTTGAAGCCTCTTTTTGATGACAGGAAGAGACACTTAAGATCTGTCTGTGTAGCAACATGTTCTCACTGTGCTCAATTTATTCCATGTTCCTTCACAGAATTTGCAGAAGTTTCTATTAAAAGTTTTCTTGAATGCTTTTAGTTCCTCAACCTCAACAACACCACTTAGGTTCTTTATCAGTCTCAACTAGAAGTACTGTGGAACTTTCAGGATTTCCATTGTTTCTATTGTTTTGAATGACAATAACTTTAGAAAAATTTTCTTTATAGCTAACAAATATTGAAGGCTTTGTGTTACACACAGTGAAGTTATATTCTTTTCTCAAAATATGTTTAAGGGCCTTGCTGAAGGGCCCAACAGTGGCAGATTGCAGTGGAAGACTTGCTGACCTTCTGATCATTAACCTACCACAAGTTTGTTTACGTTTTCACACCAGTTATTTCTGCTTACTACTACAACTAAACATTATGTCGGTTGTGTGTCTGCCTTTGAGTGCAGGTGAGGACTCTTTCGATCTGCACTCGGTGGATTTGGAGCTGGAGGCCGTGGAGAAGCAGATAAAGGTGCAGGTGAAGCAGGCCCAGCTGCGATAGCGAAAAGCCGCGTTGGAATCGTCCCGGACTGACGCTCACCTGTCCCAGGTAAATTCGCAACGTGAAACAAACACTCCCACAACCTCAACTCCGTGTGCTTCTCTGCCCAGGCCCAGCGCACCAACGACGTGGCCCGCCCAGGTTTCGTTCACTCCGGCACCGGGGTACCACGCAGCCTGGATGCAGCAGCAGTGGAAGATGCGAGCCAAGCCCCTGGCGAGGACCTCTCCCCCTCTGCCACCACCTGTCTTCGAGATCTGTTCTCGATGTCTCTGCACAGGTACCCGCGATTCTGAAGAACATCGGAGCTGTGGTCCTCCATGCTGGCACGAACGACATCAGGCTGAGGCAGACGGAGATCCTGAAGAAGGACTTCAGGAGCCTGGGGGTAGAAGGTACGCACCACATCGCCCACAACGAGGATCATCGTGTCAGGACCACTTCCCATGTTCCAGCGAGGAATCGAGAGGTTCAGTAGACTATTTGCTTTTAATGAATAGTTACAGTCATGATGTCAAGATCAGAAATTACCCTTTGTTGATAACTGGAATCTTTTCTGAGAGCGTCCTAGGCTCTACCGTCCTGATGGCCTGCACCCAAGGAGAGTTGGAGCAGCAGTCCTCTCGGACAACATCTCCAGGACACTACGCACCATCTGACTGTTAAGTCATAGCTCAGATTACAATTATGATAGCTACTGTTCAGCTCACCAGATTGATACAAGTGCACACATAGCTCATCCTACAGAAACTGTGTCTGTTCCCCAAATAGTGAGCTCAAAGAATAAATTCATTAATAGCCCTCGAAATAATCTAATCGCAGTTATACCTGAAAAACGCCAAATAATTAAAGAAAAACAATTCCTAAAGTTTGGGCTTCTCAACATTAGATCCCTTGCACAGAAAGCACTTATTGTTAATGAAATTATCTCAGATTATAGTTTTGATACACTCTGCCTTACTGAAACCTGGCTTAGGCCAAATGAATTCATTAGTCTGAATGAGTCCACTCCGTCAGGATTTTGCTATAAGCATGAGCCCCGTCTGACTGGTCGTGGAGGTGGTGTTGCAACTATTTATAGCAAATCTCTTACCGTTACTCAGAAAACAGGAACCAGATTTAACTCATTCGAAGTGCTTGCCCTTAATATTACACTCACAGACATAAATAAAAAATCTCTACTGTATCTTGCGCTGGCCACCGTATATAGACCCCCAGGGCCCTATGCTGATTTTCTTAGAGTTTGCACATTTACTCTCAGCCCTACTGAAAAATTTTGAAAAGGTGTTGATTGTAGGAGACTTTAACATTCATGTAGACGAGTCCAATGATGCCTTAGGACTCGCATTTATGGATTTCTTAAATTCTTTTGGGGTTAAACAAAACATTACTAGACCAACTCATTGTTTTAACCATACGCTAGATTTAATTATATCACATGGAACAGATGTCACTGATATAGATATTTTACCTCAAAGTGATGATATCACAGACCATCACCTCTTAGTGTACACTCTACCTGTAGAACATATTAGACATGTCTCTCCACATTATCGATTCGGTAGAACTATTATCCCGACCACTAAAGACAAATTCACAAGTAATCTACCGGATCTGTCTCAACTTCTCACCAGACCCCTAAATGCAGATGACCTAGATGAATTAACTAACAGCATAGGCACTATTTTCTCCAGCACAATAGATACTGTTTCCCCCATCCAATTAAAAAATGTCAGAGATAAAACATCTGCACTATGGTATAATAGTCATACTCATGCCCTCAAGAGAGCAACCCGTAACCTCGAGCGAAAATGGAGAAAAACTAAATTAGAAGTTTTCAGAATTGCATATAAAGACAGTATGTCCAGCTATATGTGGCAGGATGAGTCATGTCATCTTATTGGTTGGTTGGAGTATAGTTGGTCGACCAATTAGGTGATAGTAGCTGTACTATTTAGGGATATTTATTTTAACGGGTAGGGATGTTTGGTGACTTGGGGTGCTTATCTCTCTCCCTGGCATTTCCGTTTCCGTTCCGATTCCCTTTCAGTTTAATTTAGAGCGGGCTGGTGGCGTTTGGCGTTGTGGCGGAGTTCACTAGCAGCCAGGGCATGTGTGTGTGAATGCTGGTCGCTAGATTGACCTGCGGCACTGGTAGTGAGTAACCATACGGCTGTGCGTCCCGTGGTTAACATCAATCGGAAAGTGGAATATTGAAGTCCAGTTCCTAGCTAGTGTCACGTTTGCAGTATCCAAAACATGAGGGAAACAGACCCAGCGCGAGGATAGACAAAGACAGGGATTTTATTTAACTTAAAACAAACAAACATGAGCACAGGACCGACACCACACGTAGGCGCTACATAAAGACAAGGACTAGCCCCGAACCCTGGCAAAAGGCCACTATATATATCAAACATAATTACGGGACACATTGGGAACAGGTGAACATTAATTAGAAGACAATAGGACTAAGGCGAGGCTAACACAGACACATGGCATACAAAACATAAACAAAACCAATCACTGTTAGCAACCCCCCCTAGTGGTCCAACCTGGGACCTGCCACCCGTAACAGCTAGTGACTTCATGCGACGCCGCTGCTGTTTTGCTTACAGATACATTTCTGGTTTTGATCGTGTCACTGATGGTCATCTGTGCTGTGTACTGCTCTGCTGCTTTGCGAGTCGCCGGGGCTGTTAAAGTGGGCTTCAGATGTGCGTCCGCAAGGCTGCCTACCAGTTGAGCTTTTAGACTTAATTTCTTTTGTTAGTAATTTGTTTCTAGATTTGTTTTTTTGTTATTTTTGTCCTGGTTTTGATTTATTTTGTCGTTTTATTATTATACTTGTTTGTGTTTTTGTTCTTTTTCATTTTTCTATTTATGTATTGTTTGTTGTAAAGTGTTTTTTTTTTTATTTCTTTACTCATTGCTCTAGTGCCATTCAGGTGCTGGTTATTTGTCTGTTTTGTAGGCCTATGTGGTGTCCTCTAGAGGCCTGAGTGTCAGAGCTGCTACAATAGTGTTTGTGACTTTATTATTTTGGTGTTCGGCTTATTTTTCTATTGTTATAATTTTTGATGGAAATTTCCTGTTTAATGCTCTTTCTTTTTCTTCTCCAGGGCCAGTGAGGACGTGTGTGGAACTGGAGAGGCTAGCTGCTTCATTCTGCGGTGTTTCACAGTGTGCTGTGTGCTGATACAACTTCCCTTTGGTGGGTGTGAATGGTGTTTGCTTTTGGTGTGAATTGAGGTGGGTTTTGGATGACCTCCTGAGTTGCAGCCGGCCTGCCTGGTTCCCACTAATCCTGGCCCTGGAAACTATATTCCGCCATTGCAGGTGTGTTTGTGAGAGAGAGTTTTAATCAATGCTTGTGATTTTATAATAAATTGTATTTTTGTATTAGTACTCACATCTCTCTTAATTCTTTGCCTTCAGTTGGTGAAGCTTATCTGTGTGTCTTTCTTTTGTTGGGAGTTATTTCCCTGGCCTCCCACCAGGGTGGCGTAGTCGGATAAAATTTAAATGGTGATTAACATCCCTCTCCATTCGGTACTGTCACATATAGACAGGCTCTAAAAGCTGCTAGGGCTGAGCATTTGAGCAAACTGATAGAAATAAACCAAAACAATCCCAGATTCTTATTTAGTACAGTGGCTAGACTAACAAAACATCAGATAGCTGAAGAGAGTACTCCATCACAGTTTAGTAGTGAGGACTTTATGAACTTCTTCACCGACAAAATCGATAGTATCAGGAACAAAATAATGGATGTTCAACCTTTGACAGCATCCGGTGGTCTAGTCCAACCTAAAGCTCCACATTTAAAGCTACAATGCTTTACAGGTATAGGGAAGGAAGAGCTGTATAAACTTATCATGTTGGCTAATTCAACATGTTTGTTAGATCCAATTCCAAGTAGATTACTGAAAGAAGTGATACACACAGCTGGAGAGCCTCTCCTCAACATTATTAATTCCTTGTTATATTTAGGACACGTCCATAAACCTTTCAAGCTAGCAGTTATTAAGCCTCTTCTTAAGAAACCTAAGCTAGACCCTAATGACTTATCAAATTACAGACCAATTTCAGAATCAGAATCAGAATCAGAATCAGAAAGGTTTTTATTGCCAGGTACAGCAAAGGGTTCGCGAAGAGCACTTTACAGTACTAGGAATTTGTCTTGGTGTCAGGTGCAAAACATATAAACAGATAAAATTTTAAAATAATAAAATAAACTATAATAAATTAAATAAAGTTGCGATTTACAATGTAAGTGTAAGTGAAATTGAAGGAGACTGTCCAAACATATATACAGATAACATATGTACACAAATGAGAATGATAATAAATATGTACACAGAAGTTTGAAGTTGAGTGAGAGTGACTGACCAAATAAGTATATCCTGTATGTACAATCGATAATGAAATAAATATTGTGTACAGAAGATGAGTTGCAAAAGATGTAGTGCAATTTAGAATGTGAAAGTGTCATGGTTGTCTGTAAGTTCTGGGGGGGTCATCTGGGGGCAAGTGGGGCACTGTTCAGCAGGCTGACTGCAGTGGGGAAGAAACTGTTTTTGTGGCGTGAGGTCCTGGTCTTGATGGACCGAAGCCTCTTTCCAGAGGGGAGGGACCGAAAGAGTTCATTACCGGGATGAGAGGGGTCAGCTGCGATCTTGGCTGCACGTCTCCGGGACCTGGAGAAGTACAGCTCTTGGAGAGATGGGAGACTGCAGCCAATCACCTTCTCAGCTGAGTGGATGACACGCTGCAGTTTGGCCTTGTCCCTGGCTGTAGCTGCAGCAAACCAGACTGTGATGGAGGATGTGAGGACAGATTCAATGATGGCAGTGTAGAAGTTAACCAGCATCTTTACAGGTAGGAGAAACTTCTTAAGCTGCCGCAGGAAATACATCCTCTGCTGAGCCTTCTTGGTGAGGGAGCTGATGTTCTGCGCCCACTTGAGCTCCTTGGTGATGGTGGTGCCTAGGAAACAGAAGGACTCAGCAGATGACACCGGGGAGTCACAGAGGATGACAGGGGGGCGGGGGGCTGGGTCCTTCCTGAAGTCCACTGTCATCTCCACTGTCTTTAGGGAGTTGAGCTCCAGGTTGTTCGTGCTGCACCATGACACCAGACGATCAATCTCACCCCTGTAGGCCGACTCGTTCCCATCAGAGATGAGGCCGATGAGGGTGGTGTCATCAGCAAACTTCAGAAGTTTGACAGACTGGTGACCAGATGTGCAGCCGTTGGTGTAAAGGGAGAATAGCAGAGGAGAAAGGACACAGCCTTGGGGGGATCCAGTGCTGATGTGCTGGAGGTCAGAGACATGCGTTGCCAGCCTCACGAACTGCCGTCTGTCTGTCAGGAAGTCCGTGATCCAACTGCACATGGAGTCAGGCACATTCAGCTGGAAGAGCTTGTCTCTGAGCAGGGCGGGGATGATCGTATTGAAAGCTGAACTAAAGTCCACAAACAGTATCCTGGCATAGGATCCTGGGGAATCTAGATGCTGAAGGATGAAGTGGAGGGCCATGTTCACAGCATCATCTACAGATCTGTTGGCTCTGTAGGCGAACTGTAGTGGATCCAGAAGAGGGTCTGTGATGTCCTTGAGGTAGGACAACACGAGGCGCTCAAAAGACTTCATGACCACAGAAGTCAGAGCGACGGGTCTGTAGTCATTAAGTCCTGTTATCTTTGTCTTTTTGGGGACTGGGACAATGGCTGAGGTCTTGAAGCAGGCTGGCACGTGGCAGGTCTCCAGTGAGGTGTTAAAAATGTCTGTGAACACTGGGGACAGCTGATTGGCACAGTGCTTCAGGAGGGAGGAGGAGACGGAGTCCGGGCCTGAAGCTTTGCGGGTGTTCAGACGTTTGAACAGTCTATTCACCTCTTCCTCTTTGATGGTGAGAGGTGTCAGGGGTGGAGGGTGGGGTGTTGCTGAGGTGTGGAGCTGTGTGGGTGATAGCTGATGGGGGGAAGATTGGGGGGGGTCAGGACTGTTCCATTGTCTTTCAAAGCGGCAGTAGTACTCATTCAGGCTATTGGCCAGTCGCAGGTCGTTTACAGAGTGGGGGGCTCTAGGCTTGTAGTTGGTGATCGCTTTAAGCCCTTTCCAGACAGAGGCAGAGTCGTTGGTTTGGAATTGTTGTTGCATTCTCTCACCATGCTCTGTTTTAGCTTTTCTCACCTCCTCGCTAAATCTATACTTAGCCTCCTTGTATTTTCCTCTGTCTCCACTTCTGAATGCGGCCTCTTTCTCTGACCTGAGCCGTCTGAGTTTGGCTGTGAACCAGGGTTTGTCATTGTTATAACTCACCCTGGTGCATGTTGGAATGATGCTGTCCTCGCAGAAGTAAATGTAGGACGACACAGTGTCTGTGTACTCATCCAGACTGTTGGTGGTAGACCTAAAAACATCCCAGTCTGTACAGTCCAAACACCCCTGAAGTTCCCCCACAGCCTCACTGGTCCACTTCTTTGATGTCCTCACAACAGGTTTGCAGAGTTTTAATTTCTGCCTGTATGCAGGAATCAAATGCACCATGATGTGGTCAGACTGGCCCAGTGCGGCACGAGGGACAGCACGATAAGCACCGCTGATGGTGGTGTAGCAATGGTCCAGTACGTTCCCCTCTCTGGTCGGGCACTTAATAAACTGTTTATATTTGGGCAGTTCGTGTGAGAGGTTACCTTTATTAAAGTCTCCTAGGACAATAACCAAGGCATCCGGGTTTGTTCGTTCCACACTCTGTATCTCGTCAGCCAGCGCGCGCTGCGCTTCGCGCACATTACCTTGTGGCGGAATGTAAACACCGACGAGAATGAATGAGGAGAACTCACGGGGAGAGTAGAAGGGCTTACAGTTAATGATGAAGGCCTCCAGGTCCGGGGAACAGAGTTGAGACAGTACTTTCACATCATTACACCAACTGTTGTTAGTATAAAAACAGATTCCACCACCTTTTGTTTTGCCGGAGAGCTCTGTGTGTCTATCCGCTCTATAAAGATTAAATCCGCCCAGCTGAAGCGCAGAGTCCGGTATAGCATCACACAGCCACGTTTCCGTGAAGCACAAAACACAAGACGTAGGAAAGTCTCTGTTTTTGTTCATCTGCAGGGTCAGCTCGTCCATTTTGTTGCAAAGTGAGCGCACATTAGAGAGGAATATCCCAGGGAGTGGTGTGCGTAATCCGCGCCGGCGGAGCCGCACAAGCACACCTGAGCGTTTCCCTCTTCTGCGGGACTTCACTTTGTTACGTGCCTCTTTGATTAAAATCGCCAGTAAATCCGCGGTGGAAGCCAGAAAACTCGGAAATAAGTCCACTGGGGTAGTAGCTCTGATGTTCATGAGCTCTTCCCTGGAATAGGAGCTACCAGAACTGTGACACAAAACTGAATAGGAACACAGAATAATGAAAAGTAGAGCGCACCGAAACACCGTGGCTGCCGTCTGCGGCGCCATCTTGAATGTTGTCATTTCAAACCTTCCTTTTATATCTAAAATATTAGAAAAGGTTGTGTCTACTCAATTATGCTACTTCTTACAGGAAAACAATATCCTTGAAGAATCTCAGTCAGGTTTCAGGCCCCATCATAGTACAGAAACTGCACTAGTTATCACAAATGACTTGTTTTTAGCTTCGGACCAAGGCTGCATCTCAATATTAGTCTTACTTGATCTTAGTGCTGCATTCGACACTATAGATCATAACATTCTCGTAGACCACTTACAAAATCACATAGGTATTCAGGGACAGGCATTAAAATGGTTTAGATCCTACCTGTCTGATCGATACCATTTTGTAGATTTAAATGGAGAACTGTCCAGTGTAATGCCAGTGAAATATGGGGTCCCACAAGGATCAGTTTTAGGACCTCTGCTTTTCTCAATATACATGTTTCCCTTAGGCAACATCATTAGATGGCATGGGATTAGTTTCCTTTGTTACGCTGACGATACACAGTTATATATCTCATCAAAACCAGATGAAATATCTAAACTGTCTAGATTAACAGAGTGTGTTAAGGATATTAAAGATTGGATGACTGATAATTTTCTATTACTAAATCCTGATAAGACAGAGATATTACTGATTGGTCCAAAAACCAGTACACAGAAGCTCTCACAATTCAACCTGTACTTAGAAGGATGTTCTATTACTACTAGCTCTACAGAAGAAGGCCTGGGCGTAATATTAGACAGGAACTTGTCCTTTGAAAAACATATTTCCGATATTACAAAAATAGTCTTCTTCCACCTCAGAAATATCGCCAAGCTTAGGAACATTTTATCTGTATCTGATGCAGAAAAGCTAGTTCACGCATTTATGACTGAAATCCAGACTGGACTATTGTAATGCATTACTAGGCGGTTGTCCTGCATCTTCAATAAACAAGCTACAGTTAGTCCAGAATGCAGCTGCCAGAGTCCTTACCAGGTCAAGAAAGTATGATCATATAACCACAATATTATCATCCCTGCAGTGGCTACCTGTTAAGTTTAGAATTGATTATAAACTAGCACTACTTACGTACAAGACTCTAAATGGTTCAGCTCCTACATATCTAGCCAGTCTTCTAACACGTTACAATCCATCACGCTCCTTAAGATCTCGAAACTCCGGACTTCTGGTAGTTCCCAGAATATTAAAGTCTACAAAAGGGGGTAGAGCTTTTTCGTATTTTGCTCCTAAACTTTGGAACAGTCTTCCTGACAGTGTTCAGGGCTCAGACACAGTCTCCCAGTTCAAACGTAGACTAAAGACATATCTCTTTAGCCAGGCATACACCTAATAAATCCCATAACTTTGTACTCCAATACATCTGATTAAATGCACATCATCATCTAGTGCCTGCTAATATTATGAATAGCAGCTACACTAATTCCTTTCCATTTGTTTCCCTTCTTCTACCCACCCCCGAGACACACAGAGATTGTGCCAGCTCCTGTGGCATCCAGAGATGGACCAGCTCCAGCTGGGTTCTGCTTTGTGAGGACTGGAGTATTCAAAGCAGCGCTGCCAACCCTATGTGGACATTTTACACATAACATTCTACACATGCTGTATCTGCATCACACAACTAATGCAGAAAGGACATTGTTCATATCACACTCTCTGGTGTCACCCAGATGAGGATGGGTTCCCTTTTGTCTGGTTCCTCTCAAGGTTTCTTCCTAATACCATCTAAGGGAGTTTTTCCTTGCCACAGTCGCCTGAGTCACCTCAGGCTCGCTTACTAGGGAAAATTTGTCTAACATCTAGGACTGTTTGTTTGTATGTTTATTGTTTCTTATGTTCTGTAAAACTGCTTTGAGACAATGCTCCTTTGTTAAAAGCGCTATACAAATAAAATTGAATTGAATTGAATTGAGCATGACATTTTAATACTTTTCTAGAAGTTATCAAGCTACCGTTTTTGATTAAATCTGTGCCGAATGATTTAGATCTGGAAAACAGGACATCTTCAAAGTCAGCATTACGGTTCCAGGTTCTTCGGCAAATTTATTTGCCTAGCCCGGTGCAAAACAAGCTTTGCAGTTATACTGTATTGTATATCCCCAGCGTTATTTGTGTTTACCATCTGTTCAAACGTTCCAGTAACCCACTGTCTATCCTCCTGTCTAGTTTTTCCTCCTCCTTTTTTCAATCTTGGCGCAAATCTTGGGCTCTAAGCCTTTAAGCGTTTCATAACCTGCATTTTAAGATTAAATAGTCGCATGATATGCACCTTACTCATCCAATTACCCATTAGCTCAATCGGCCGGTCGTGCTATCCCACTGATCCCACTGGATAGCCTGACTGACTAAACTGCAATTTTAAGCTGTAAGCTCCAAATGTTTTCAATAAATGTCTTTTCTCTCTTTTTCCAATCTGTGTGGTTACTGTTATTATATTCTATTTGCATAATATTATTATTACTGCATATACATACTATCAGAGGTTATACTATACTGATACTATACTGATTGTCATAAGCTTAGCCGTTAGATAGATGATAGTATAATAGATATCACTGCTCTTAAACGAATTATTACTATTTTGAAGATAAGCATGAATTTCCCCTACATATTGCTATTTTAAAGATAAGCTTAAATCATTAAATTTCTCTGACATCACTGTCAGCTTTGTTTGACTTTAGACCTTCACGCTGACCCTACAGATCTTACAGATCATCTTGACCTCACAGTTGATACCTTTTGATAGCACAAAAGTATCAGTTGATAGCACAGTTGCTACCTTTCATCACAAGTCTATGTCAGTCTGTGTAAGTCTATGTCTCCAAGAAATTGATATATTATTAAATGATTATTTTTAGTTAGTTGCACTTCTCTCTTTTGGCTAGACACTATGCAAGCTTTTCCATTGTACTGATTCCACATCCTCTGTACTTTCTGTGTCTGCACTTATTGTTTTTGTCTTAAAGATAACACTGTCTAGGCCTTGAGCCTTTAAGCGTTATTATTTTATTTTATTTTATTTTATTTTATTATATGCCTGCTAATATATTGGTAGGAGAATGTTGGACATGGAGCTGCAGGCAGGAGGCAAAGAGGAAGGCCAAAGAGGAGGTATATGGATGGAATTAATGAGGATATGAAGCTAGTGGGTGCAAGTGTTGAGGATGCAGAAGATAGGGATAGGTTGGAGAGAGATGATTCGCTGTGGCGACCCCTGAAGGGAGAAGCCGAAAGAAGAAGAAGATTATATGCCTGCTAAGCCTGGTGTTTACGAAGATTACATAATCACATGATATGCTATGCTATTACATTAGCACATTAATACTTATGGTTATGCTTGATTATCATAATTTTACATTAGGCCAAGCCTGCTACTGTTCACCATCTATATAATTTTGATAGATAACCACTAATTTTAGGCAAAGTATTGCTAATTTCAAACACAGCATAAAATATAAAATGAAGCATAAAATGTTTCCCACAGAACACTAAGGTTTTTTTAATAGCAGGAAGTTTCCCATGACACAACACCTCTAACTTTAGCACAATACGCTAAATTGTCAGTCAAGTGGCTGCAACATCTGAGTAGATTGGACTTATCTGATGTCAGATTTGGGTTATCTGTGCTAGAGAAATCAATACAGCATGTTTTCTTTGTTTCATAGAAAAATTTCACAATAAAGAAAACCTCCATCTCTATTTGCACCATGTTAGCTAACAATTTATTCAGTCTTGTTCCAAAAGTATCTAAAAGTCCCATGCTACATTTGTACTTTTTTTACACGACCTTTTTTCAGACACCAGTGTGTCTGAAAAATCGGACAGCATGAACTGCGAAGTGTCCGGATCGAACTTCTCCCAAGTCTTGTAGAACAGCTCAAAGTCTTTCTCTCAAAGGCTCGCTGCTCTCCTCTGTTGCCACATTCGTTTTTCACATAGACATGCCGAAGATGAAGAAGATGAACATGATTAAAAAGAGGAGGAGGCTGATGTTGCAGAGGGCAAGGAGCAACATCAACAGGGGCAACAGCAGCGTTGCTGGATGCCTTTAGCAACACGAATGAGCTGCAGAACGCAGCCAATTCTGGCGAGTCAGATGACCCGGAAAAGTGTAGGTGACACTGATATCTGCCAGGACTAAGAACAGATCAGTGGCTGAGAAGTAACTGTGTATGCATTTTCTTAATAGTGTTATATATTTAAATGCAAACAATATTCATGATCCTGATTTAATGAAGGCTTGAAAGTGTAAAAATAGGCGAGGGAAAACATGAAACTCTCTTGTCTGTTTAAGGAAAATATGTGGATTGGGGTGTTTCTACCTAAAAGTGCAAAATACACATAAACAGTGACATAGATACAGTGGGGCAAAAAAGTATTTAGTCAGCCACCAATTGTACAAGTTCTCCCACTTAAAAAGATGAGAGAGGCCTGTAATTTTCATCATAGGTACACTTCAACTATGAGAGACAGAATGAGAAAAAAAATCCAGAAAATCACATTGTCTGATTTTTAAAGAATTTATTTGCAAGTTATGGTGGAAAATAAGTATTTGGTCAATAACAAAAGTTCATCTCAATACTTTGTTATATACCCTTTGTTGGCAATGACAGAGGTCAAACGTTTTCTGTAAGTCGCCACAAGGTTTTTACACACTGTTGCTGGTAGTTTGGCCCATTCCTCCATGCAGATCTTCTCTAGAGCAGTGATGTTTTGGGGCTGTCGCTGGGCAACACGGATTTTCAACTCCCTCCAAAGATTTTCTATGGGGTTGAGATCTGGAGACTGGCTAGGCCACTCCAGGACCTTGAAATGCTTCTTACGAAGCCACTCCTTCGTTGCCCGGACGGTGTGTTTGGGATCATTGTCATGCTGAAAGACCCAGCCACGTTTCATCTTCAATGCCCTTGCTGATGGAAGGAGGTTTTTATTCAAAATCTCACAATACATGGCCCCATTCATTCTTTCCTTTACACGGATCAGTTGTCCTGGTCCCTTTCAGAAAAACAGCCCCAAAGCATGATGTTTCCACCCCCATGCTTCACAGTAGGTATGGTGTTCTTTAGATGCAACTCAGCATTCTTTCTCCTCCAGACACGACAAGTTGAGTTTTTACCAAAAAGCTCTATTTTGGTTTCATCTGACCATATGACATTCTCCCAATCTTCTTCTGGATCATCCAAATGCTCTCTAGCAGACTTCAGACGGGCCCGGACATGTACTGGCTTAAGCAGGGGGACACGTCTGGCACTGCAGGATTTGAGTCCCTGGTGGTGTAGTGTGTTACTGATGGTAGCCTTTGTTACTTTGGTCCCAGCTCTCTGCAGGTCATTCACTAGGTCCCCCCGTGTGGTTCTGGGATTTTTGCTCACCGTTCTTGTGATCATTTTGACTCCACGGGGTGAGATCTTGCGTGGAGCCCCAGATCGAGGGAGATTATCAGTGGTCTTGTATGTCTTCCATTTTCTAATAATTGCTCCCACAGTTGATTTCTTCACACCAAGCTGCTTACCTATTGCAGATTCAGTCTTCCCAGCCTGGTGCAGGTCTACAATTTTCTTTCTGGTGTCCTTTGACAGCTCTTTGGTCTTGGCCATAGTGGAGTTTGGAGTCTGACTGTTTGAGGTTGTGGACAGGTGTCTTTTATACTGATAACGAGTTCAAACAGGTGCCATTAATACAGGTAACGAGTGGAGGACAGAGGAGCCTCTTAAAGAAGAAGTTACAGGTCTGTGAGAGCCAGAAATCTTGCTTTTTTGTAGGTGACCAAATACTTATTTTCCACCATAATTTGCAAATAAATTCTTTAAAAATCAGACAATGTGATTTTCTGGATTTTTTTTTTCTCATTCTGTCTCTCATAGTTGAAGTGTACCTATGATGAAAATTACAGGCCTCTCTCATCTTTTTAAGTGGGAGAACTTGCACAATTGGTGGCTGACTAAATACTTTTTTGCCCCACTGTATGTGCAAATCAATACCACAGAAGGGCAGGTTTTAAATTTGTGTTGGTTTGTTTTGCAATTAAAAATAATTGTATTGCAATTTCAATAAATGATGTCCTTTATGTAAATAATAAGTTTTTTTCACCTTCACAGTATTTAATCTGATATGATACTTGGTCAGCAATTTCGCATCTCAGCAAATGAGAACGCGTCAGTCTAGCGATGCTAAGACGTGAGGGAAAAGTGTTCAACATGAGGAAATGATACGATTAAGGGCTTTTCACACAAGAAATAGTTCCCATGTGTCCTATTAAAAAACTCCTGGGTTGTGTAGTTTGAGGTTTCACACTGCCCATACTTAAAAGACAATTAATTGTGGTTGGAACAGGAAGCTGGTATAAGGTAGTGATGGACCTAAACAGGAAATGTGGCAAGCACATCACACATACATCACACACATCCAATAAAAGTTTGCCAAATTTGGAAGAGACGAATCTGTGTGAATTTACAAAAGAAAGTGTTCATTTCCTCTGTGTCTGGAGAGTTTTGGAGACATCAGGCGGTCTACACACTCATAACCTCATTAATGACACTTGTGCAGCCGGCAGAGACAACACAACACAACACATACCACAGATTTAGACTAGTGTGATATCTACACCCAAGTTGCACTTCCTCCATCCGCTGCTTAAATATATCACTGATGTACACACACACACACACACACACACTCGTGATATCTACAACGTGATAGATGGATAATGTAGTGTAGACTTTAATGCCACTGTAATTTCAAATTCTACCAGGTCTTTAGAAGAATATTTCACACATACTCGTAACACAGAATTACCGCAGAGATCAGAACAGACAGGAGTTTAGATATGCGTGACAGTTCCAGAGATGGCGTTTCACTGGAACATGACTATGCAAATTGGGAGAAACCCCGGAATTCCAGGAACGTAAACAAGAAGGAATCTCAACGCTCAGGTGCAGTATACACACTCAAACACACACACACACACACATACATGACACGGCTGTGCTTACAAATGCCATGATATGAGGATAGGTTTTATTACATATACGTCACAGCATGGTTGAATTCTCCATTCTGATTGGTCAGAAGTTGTGGATTTGCATTCTACAGAAAAACTTAATCATCGTTGATACGGTGAAGTTGTTTGTAAGGAGATGTTTGCTTAAAATTTATCAAAGGGGTGTCAAGTTAAATTGCTCAATGCAAAACCTTAGAGGAATTTTAATGCTTTCCAGGTTTTGGAGATAAACAAATATGTGGAGAGAAACATCCATATGTGCAGGTGACTGGAGCACTCCTCAATGCCATTTTACATAGTGTTATGATGAAATATGATTGTTTACAGTAAAAATGCATGATTTGATTTCAAAGTGTAAAAAGCTCCTTTTTTTGGTCTTATTAGCTTCAGTTGAGATCTTAAAGAAAAGAGAGAGAGAGAGGTGCTATAACAGGAAACCAAAGTGTTTTTTTTTTATATTATTATTCACCTCCATATAAGGAAGAAAATCAGTCTCAGCCTCATCTGGGTGACAGGAACAGGAAACCATATACTATAACAAGAAACTAAAGTACTATATACAGGTGCATCTCAATAAATTAGAATGTCGTGGAAAAGTTCATTTATTTCAGTAATTCAACTGAAATTG
>JAUCMX010000028.1:15632958-15660385 GCA_033459395.1 Hemibagrus guttatus | reverse complement strand
AACACTTGCAATGGCCTGAGGGTGTGCCAGCTCTGCTAGCATACTGAATATTAAAGTTAAGATGATGGAAGCCTTATTGCTTCTCGTATCCAAACATCTGAGATTACACACTCATTACACTAGTCCCTCTATTTCATGTAAAATAAAAGCATGGGAGCAAGAATGAAGATTTTAACCTACAATCGACGGACCTTTTAGTTGGACATGAGAGATTGGAGCACAAGAAACCTATTGGAGGACTTCACACCTTTGTTTTGGTAAATAGCTGATCTCACACTAACTGATTCTTCTCAGAGTTCATAGGATGCAAAAGGTCATAGTCTTTCACTATATGTATATTTCATACTTATTTGCAATTTCACTTCATCAGAGAGCAAGCAGACATAAGACTGTGGGGAAAAGAATGACACTGGGAAGAATCATATAGTGTGATGTTGGCATTTCTGCAGAAAAATTGGAGAGTTTTTTGCACTTTGCTCTTTTATTATGTTTATGCGTGAAGCAATGGGCACAAGCTGCTTTATTTTTTGAGCAGATGGCTAGCTGCTGACTTCACAAAAGCTTGCCATACTGTCAGTGTGCTGGAATATGCACTTAGTGCTTGTGTGCTTTCGATCATGAGCCTGGGTCATCGCTTGAGACAAACTAAGTTTGAGGGCCTGAGACCCTACAATCTACAAGACAGACCAACACTCAGGAAGGACAGGTGATGCAAGGATTTACAAGAAAGATCAACACTCTGGCAGGATGGACAATGCAGGGACAGGATCTACAAGAGGTACTGGTATTGAAGTAGTTTGTTTGATGCAGGGACAGGATCTATAAGAAAGACTAGTATTGGGGCCGATTGAGTGATGCAGGGACAGGATCTATAAGAAAGACTAGTATTGGGGCCGATTGAGTGATGCAGGGACAGGATCTATAAGAAAGACTAGTATTGGGGCCGATTGAGTGATGCATGGACAGGATCTATAAGAGATACTGGTATTGTGGCAGAATGGATGATGCAGGATTGATTTGAAAGATAAACATTAAGACATGTTGGGTGAGACATTAGGTCATGGTGAATGACCCAAGGACATCATCCATCAGAGAGATGAACAGTGGGATAGGACAGGTAATGCAGTGGCAGGATCTGTGAGCGAGATCAAAACTGTTACAGGGTGTATGATTTGGCAGACAAAAGTCTGAGAAAGGACAATAAAATAGCATGTAAAGCTTAAGCCCTCATTTTAGCCACAACTTTAGCTGTTTTTTTCCCCAAATCATATAAGAGCAGAATGTTTTTTTTTGTAGCTGCCTGCTGGTTCTCTGCCTGCTGGTTCTCTACAGATCAGGCTCTGACCGTAACTGTTATAATCCTGTGTTTCTTGGCCACAAAGTTTGTGCACTATGTGCTTATATCTGCCTACAGCTAACTGATTGCTTCAGTCAACCCTCGCACAGACATTTGTTGCTAACCCATTGTGTGGTTGTAGCATTCTGTGTTTTGTTATATTGTATGCAGTTACATACACTGTGGTATTTGTACACACAGTAAGTTGTGTACTTGATCTATATGATTTCTGGGCCAATTTGCAATCATTGTATCCAATAGATTCTGGTAGTCTAGATGCAGACTTTGGCAGTGAGGAACAGAGGGGTGGATTGGTAGTGGTGTTATGATAGATTATGATAGTTAACATTCTTGAGTAGGTGACATGAACCTTACAATGGGAAAATAGTAAACATGCCATAATAGGCTATTATATAACCTCCTCCCTCAGTATATATTATAATTAGTGACTGCTTAACTTTTTATTTAGTATCCAAACATTGCAGTCTTTCTGTTATCTCCAAAAGTTTGTTTGTGTGCCATCTAACCACAAGCTGGTTCGTTTAAAGCTAATTATTATATAATCATGTTGTGATTAATTTTCAATACAGATGCGTGTCTTCAAGTTGGCAAAGTCATGGCCCACACTGAACATGCTGATTAAGATCATTGGTAACTCTGTGGGTGCCCTGGGGAACCTGACCCTCGTCCTGGGCATCATTGTCTTCATCTTCGCTGTGGTGGGCATGCAGCTGTTTGGGAAGAGTTACAAGGACTGTGTTTGTAAAATCTCTGAAAGCTGTGAACTGCCACGCTGGCACATGACAGACTTCTTCCATTCGTTCCTGATTGTGTTTCGGATCCTGTGTGGCGAGTGGATTGAAACCATGTGGGACTGCATGGAGGTGGCAGGCCAGGGCATGTGCATTATCGTCTTCATGATGGTCATGGTGATTGGAAACCTGGTGGTGAGTATCCTCTCAGTCAGGTAGTTACAACAGCGTCTGTCTGTTTTGTTGACTTGCGGTTCTCAATGTGGGGTCCAGAGGCTCAGATTGATCCAGCATTATCAAAGTTATTACAAATACAAATAGTTTTTAAGATAGTGTTTTATTTAAAAAAAATAGCACCAGTATCACTAACCACATGAGGAATATTTTAATATAAAAACATTGAATTAGTTTTAGGTTCCTTTAAGCATTCCTACAACGTGAAATAGCAAAGAAATCTTTACTCACACCATCCAGCATCTACTGAGGCCTATTTACTGATTGTGACATCCATTACCATGAAAGGTCCAAAACAGTGGACAGGTCTCTCTGAGATAATTAACTTGTGACGTGCCACTCATGCTTGGAACTCTCCTGCAAGTCTGATATCCCTAAGCATGCTGGAGTTGATGTTGCCTGACGTGCTTGAGGAGACAGATCTGTCATAGCCCTTACATCCTGTAGAGTAGATCATGTGATCCTCTCACTAGAAGTTAATTATACATAGGGCTTATTTACTTTTAGTATCAACCAGCCATTTACTATAAATGTAGTATCGTAAATCGGGGACAGGCAATAAATCAGCAACAGGTAATCCAAAATCCAAGCAATAAAGTCCGACAAGGGTAATCCAAAGAGGGAGACACGAAAACAGTCCAAAGTCCGAAAACCAAACAAACCAACATCAAAGAACAAGCAAAAGAGTATCCAATAAACAATCCAAGTCAAAGCCAGAAATCCGTCAGGGTAAGCGCTCGGTATAGTCAACAAGAACATTACTTCGCGTCATGCAGGTGGTGCGCACCGTATTTAAATCCCCAGGTAATCCGGAAGTGAACTCAAAATACGGGCGAGGGCTCCCTCTCGCGGTCACCTCTAGTGCGAGTCGTGACAGAGCCCCCCCCTCTAGGAACAACTCCCGAGGTTCTACGCCCTCGGGCGCCCCCTCGGGCGCGGAGCAGGTCTCCCCGGATGAGTGCGGTGGAAGTCCTCAATCAGCGACGGGTCGAGGATGTCCCCGGAGTCCACCCACGAGCGCTCCTCGGGGCCGTACCCCTCCCAGTCCACCAGATACTGCAGACGGGACCGGACTCGCCTGGAGTTCAGGAGGGCCCGTACCTGGTACGCCGGATACCCCTCAATGTCCAGGGGTGGTGGCGGCGCCGCACCGGTCCCCGCCTCCCCGACCGCAGGGTGCGCAGGCTTGAGCAGAGACACGTGGAAGGTCAGGCATATACGATAGGATGCTGGGAGCCGGAGACGGTAAGCCACCGGGTTGACCCGGCGAATGATTTCAAACGGGCCGATGAACTTGGGGCTAAGCTTCTTGCAGGGCAGATGAAGACGGAGATTGCGGGTCGACAGCCAGACTTTCTGTCCCACCTGGTAGGACGGGTGCGGTCGGCGACGACGATCCGCCTGAATCCTCTGCCTCCTCACAGCCCTTTGTAGTCGAACATGAGCGCGCTCCCACACCTCTTGGCTCAGACGATACCACTCCTCCACAGCAGGGACGTCGGAAGGCTCCCCGGACCAAGGGAACAATGGTGGTTGGTAGCCCAAGACGCACTGAAATGGCGTTAGTCCTGTGGAGGAGTGAATAAGGGAGTTCTGAGCGTACTCCGCCCACGGCAGGAATTCACTCCACCGATGCTGTTCCCTGCTACAGTAGGACCTGAGGAAGCGTCCAATCTCTTGGTTGAGCCGCTCCGCCTGCCCGTTAGATTGAGGGTGATAACCTGAGCTTAGGCTCACCCCGATGCCCAGACGGCCACACAGCGCCCCCCACACCCGGGAGGTGAACTGCGGGCCCCGATCTGACACAATATCCTCGGGTAGGCCGAAGTTGCGGAACACATGCTGGAACATGGCGTCGGCCGTCTGCATGGCCGTGGGCAGTCCATCTAGTGGAATCAGCCGGCACCCTTTGGAAAACCGGTCCACCATGACCATAACGGCAGTAAATCCCCCCGAATCCGGCAGGTCGGTTCGGTTCAGAATCGGAAGGGGCTCCAGCAGTCCCTCCGGGAGATGGCGACTGGTCCGCGACTGCACACACGTCGGGCAAGCAAGCACGTACTCCTCTACATCCGAGCCCAGAGAGGGCCACCAGAACCGGCGACGTGTGAGGTGCGTCGAACGGTGAATACCTGGATGGCCAGAACTGGGGGCCTCGTGCACCCACTGCATCACTTGTTGCCGGAATAGTTGGGGCACGAAGGTTCTATCCAGCGGACAGCTGGCGGGTGGCGGCTCGTCGGCGTGAGCTCGCCGAATCTCCTCCATGAGGTCCCAACGGACCGGTGCCAGAAGAGCGGTGGCCGGCAGGATGGGCTCAGGTTTGCTGGGATCATTGGCTGACTCGAACTGTCTGGAGAGAGCATCTGCCTTGCCGTTCTTGGACCCAGGGCGGTATGTCACAGTAAACACAAACCGGGTGAAGAATAGCGCCCACCGAGCCTGTCGAGGGTTCAGCCGCTTGGCTCCTCGGAGGTACTCCAGGTTACGGTGGTCAGTGAGTACTTGAAACGGATGACGCGCCCCCTCCAGCCAGTGGCGCCACTCCTCTAGTGCCGCCTTGATGGCCAGTAGCTCTCGGTTACCGACATCATAGTTTCTTTCCGCGGCCGTCAATTTCCTTGAGTGAAAAGCACAAGGATGGAGTTTCCCGGGCTCCCCACGCCGTTGGGAGAGCACCGCCCCTATGCCACTGCAGGAGGCGTCAACCTCCACCACGAACGGCAGCTCCGGGTCAGGGTGTCTTAGGATGGGTGCTGTGGTGAATCGATCCCTCAACTGAAGGAAGGCTGTACGGGCCTGGTCCGTCCAGGACAGTTTTTTGGGCTTCCCCCTGAGTAATGACGTCAGGGGCCCGGCTACTGAGCTGTAGTTCCGTATGAACCGCCGGTAAAAGTTGGCGAAGCCCAGGAAACGCTGCAGCTCCCACACCGTAGAAGGTTCGGGCCACCCCGTAACTGCCTGGACCTTGACTGTATCCATCTCCACTCCCTGATGCGAAATCACGTATCCTAGGAACGTTACCTGGGAACGGTGAAATTCGCACTTCTCCAACTTGACATAGAGGTGGTGCTGTTGCAATCTGGCGAGTACCTCCCTAACCTGAATCACATGTTCCTCCATGGAGGCCGAGTACACCAGGATGTCGCCGATGTAGGCGATGACACTTCTTCCCAGCAGGTCCCGGAAAACCTTGTTGATAAGGGCCTGAAACACTGCTGGGGCGTTGGTGAGGCCGAACGGCATCACGCAATACTCATAATGTCCATGAGTCATGTGAAATGCAGTCTTCCACTCGTCCCCCTCTCGGATGCGCACCAAGTTGTACGCACTAAGGAGGTCCAGTTTGGTGAACACCCGCGCTCCCCGCAGCTGCTCCAGAGCTGCGGGCACCAACGGCAGCGGGTAGGGGTACCGAATGGAGACAGCGTTCAGCCCCCTGTAGTCGATGCACGGCCGAAGGCCTCCATCCTTTTTCCCCACAAAGAAGAACCCTGCGGCTGCTGGGGACGTGGATGGCCGAATGTGGCCTGCTGCCAGTGACGACTCGATATACTCCTCCATGGCCTTGGACTCCGGAAGACAGAGGGGGTAGATCCGCCCCTTGGGGGGAGAGGCGTTAGGTAGCAGGTCAATGGCACAATCCCAGACCTGATGATGAGGTAGACGAGCCGCCCTCTCCTCACTGAACACCATGTGGAAGCCCATGTATTGGCTGGGAAGGTGACCGCCAGCCGCCTCGAGGGGCCTCTGCACCTGAGAAGTCCTGCACGGTCTCGCTACGGGGTCCCGTAGGCATCCCCTCTGACACGTGATGGACCAGCGCACCAGCTCCCCCGACCACCAGGAAATGTGTGGATCGTGGCGCCTCAACCACGGGAACCCTAGAATCACGGGGTTGGCTGGTGACGAAGTGACATAAAACGCCAACCGTTCATAATGAAATAGTCCGACCTGAAAGTCCAGCAACTCTGCTTGGTGTTTCAGATAGCCCTCTCCAATGGGCTGACTGTCGATGGCCGTAATCCTCAAAGCTGGTACGCAGGGGAAGATGGGGATCCCAAGTTCCTCCACCAGGCCCCGGTCTACGAGGTTCACGGCCGCTCCAGAGTCAATTAAGGCTGAAACGGGGAAGCAGCGGTCAGACATATGTAATGAAGCTGGCACTGTCAAGTTCAGAAATGAAGAAATTTCACCCACCGGAGTCGATGGGAACCTTTCAGGGCACCGAGGACTCAGATGTCCAGATGCCCCGCAACGGTAGCACAACCTCATCTGACCTCGAGACCGGTGTCCCTGAACTGCCAGCCCAGATCTCCCCAGCTGCATGGGTTCAGGCTCCTCCTCACGATGTGAAGAGTAATCCATACGCCTCTGGGGGCGAGCTGCGGAAGAAGCATGAGCCCCTGCTCGGTGTTGGCGCCGCAGATTGTCCAGGCGAATAGCCGTAGCTACAAACTGCGACAGGGTGGTGGCCTCCTCATGACATGCAAGCTCGGACTGGAGGGCGGGGTGCAACCCGGCACGAAAGACGGCCCACAGAGCCGCGTCGTTCCAGCCTGACTGGGCAGCTAACGTGCGGAACCGGATGGCGTAGTCCGCTGCTGCCTCGGAGCCCTGGCGTAGCTCCATCAAGCGGACAGAAATGTCCTTGCCGCCCGCTGGGTATTCAAATACCTCCTTAATCATACCAGAAAAATAGTCATAGGAGGCTTTGATCTGCGGGTCAGCGTCCCACACTGCCGATGCCCACTCTAAGGCCCTGTCAGTCAAAAGTGACATGAGAAACGCGCACTTAGTCCCCTCCTCACGGTACATTCCCGGCTGGTGCGAGAAAAACACCTCGCACTGCCGCAAAAACCCGCGACAGCGATCAGCTGATCCATTGAATTTTTCTGGCAGCGCCAGCCGGGGTGACTCACTGTGCGTAGGCGGCGGATCGCGAGGAGAAGCGATTGCCACTCGGCTCAGCTGAGCCTGCATATCCGCCAGCTGATCTTGATAGGAGCGAATAATCGCTCCTTGCCGCACGATGATTTCGCGCAGCTCCGCTGAATCCGTGAGAGGCGAAGTAATCTGTAACGGGGCTCCGCCAGAGGCGGAAGTGTCCGGATCCATATGCCGAGCCGGCGGTAGGGAAAACACAGTATCGTAAATCGGGGACAGGCAATAAATTGGCAACAGGTAATCCAAAATCCAAGCAATAAAGTCCGACAAGGGTAATCCAAAGAGGGAGACACGAAAACAGTCCAAAGTCCGAAAACCAAACAAACCAACATCAAAGAACAAGCAAAAGAGTATCCAATAAACAATTCAAGTCAAAGCCAGAAATCCGTCAGGGTAAGCGCTCGGTATAGTCAACAAGAACATTACTTCGCGTCATGCAGGTGGTGCGCACCGTATTTAAATCCCCAGGTAATCCGGAAGTGAACTCAAAATACGGGCGAGGGCTCCCTCTCGCGGTCACCTCTAGTGCGAGTCGTGACACAAATGCAATTGCTGCAGTTGCAATTTTTGGAACTGTAGTTTGAGATACTACTTTGACCAGGAACCGTCTTGGTCATCAGTTAGAATAATTCCCATAAGTTTTAACAGATCATTTACTGCAATACAGATTTTTACTTTACCGAAATATTACACTTTTATTCGTAAGACAACAAGGGAACTGCCTGAGACTGTTGGCTTTAGGGAACAGATCTAAGAAAAAAACTTGATACACATGGCTTTTGGTTCTTGCAGGTCCTAAATCTCTTCCTGGCGTTGCTGCTTAGCTCCTTCAGTGGAGACAATTTGGCATCGTCAGATGAGGATGGTGAAATGAACAACCTGCAGATTGCCATATCAAGAATCACCAGGGGCATCGACTGGGTCAAGGCCTTCATTATCACACACGTAAGGCGTTTGCTGGGTCTGAAACCGAAGGAAGAGGAGAAGAAAGGAAATGATTTGGTCTTGAACCACATGGACACGGGCGAGTCAGGGGACGAAACCAAGGAGGAGCTGAAACTGGAGCCTGATGGTGCTCTTAGAATGGCTGTTGTTCCAATTGCAAAGGGAGAGTCTGATGCTGAAAGCCCTTGTGATGATGATGACAGCACCTCCGAAGATGAGGAGAAGACTGATGAAAAAAAGGAAGTAAGTTCACACATTCAACACAAAAGAACTGACCTATGTCATCTGAAATATTGATTTGATGGTTAAATATTTCGAATACTTCGAATACTCTGGTTTGTAAAAAAAAAAAAAAAAGCAATCACTTAAATGTAAATAGCTTAAATGTTATCCTTTTATGAGCTATTTGAGAGCTGTTGCACTGTGATAATATTTAATTAGGTCCAAATTACCTTCCAAGTTGCGTTCCTGCCACATACTGTTTTAAAAAGGAAATATCAGAAATACATCAATATATCATTTCCACTCATACAAACAATCAGTGGTGCTGGTGTGCAGGATTTATGGTGGAAGTCTATTATGAAACACTGAAACTGGACACTCCATCAATTCCATTAATTTTAAATAAACATCTCCTTACAGTGGGGTTGAGGTGGCTTAGTGGTTAGCATGTTTGCCTCAAACATGGTTGGGGGTTCATACACAGTTTCCTCCCACGATTGTGCTCTGAGGTGGGTTGGCACCACATCCAAAATGTTGCCCCAACTATCATCCCCCCAACCCCCATCCACCCGTTTTGTGGGTTTGTGTCAGGGCTTTTTGCGCCCTTGTGTAGGATAAGCGCTAGAGAAAATGGATGGATGGACAGATGGATGGACCTCCTTACAGGAAACTGTCTTGGTTAATTATCACCATGTTATTAGATTAGATGGAGCATCCACCAAAAACATCCAGGTAAATCAGCCATTACTATACATTACTTTATTAGTATACTATACATTTATACAGAGGGAAACATAGACACTCTGAGGGGTTTTATGGGTGCACCAGAGGTCAGGTGTCACAGTGATGGAGCGTGGGAAACAGCACCAGCGCAGCATGATTAGTTAACCTGTTTGACAACCACCTGACCTCTTGGGTTCCTCTTTCCCTATTTCTTCCAACCAAAAATTTCACTTTGGGTAACATAGCCGTGTATCCCAAAAAAAAACTTTTGTCTGTTTGTTCATTTTAGTAGTATATGAATAGTGAAGCTAAGCAGTACCGCTCGAGGTCAAATATTTTGTTAAACATTTGTTTCAATGAGGCGCATAAGCCCTGACTCATTAGACAACTGTTTGTTGGTATGTCTGCAAACCGGGTTGAATTACGTGGCTCATATAACATACTCTCGTGTGTCTAAATGCTTGGCATTACACCGGCAGCCATGTTTCTCCTCAGGGAAGCTGATACATAGCTGAAGTTGAGGCAGTGGTGCTAAGCAATCAGTTCTACTTCACTAGAATTTAACCAGGCCAAAGCTAGAACCAGATAATTTCAAGCCTTATGCCATGTTGGCTAAATTTCTATAATAAAATGAACTTTAAAATGTTTCATTCAGAAATTTTCCAGAATAAAATTACAGCTGGAAATATGCTAATGAATAAACAGCATGGTACTGTGCTTTATCAGACAGATCTGTTTACTCCTTAAGCTTCAGTTACATATGGCTACATCAGTGAAGCGTCCAAATCTGAGCGATGGATTTATGCAGCACACTTATCATTCACAGTGTCTTCTTCATGCTGCTAAAAATAACTCCTTTTGAACCGTGCCTGTAAAGTCAGATATATTCTCGTACAAGATGTCCTGAGTGATCTGGCTGAGAAATCTAGACAGAAATAGTATAGCAAAAACACAGTTACAGCACAAAAATAAATGGAAGACAATTATCTTCTTCGGTTGTTTAGCGTATAGCATGTCGTATGTTAATCTTTTAGGTTGGAAGTTTGGTGTTTGAGCATTTCCACTTTTCAATGGAATCTTCTTCTGATGGGTCTATCTTTTGTTTATCGCCACTTCTGGACAGTTTAAAGATGCAGACGATTCATCCAGCTGCAGCACCGTGGACAAACCTCCAGAGGTGGAAGAAGCAGATTCAGAGGATGAACCAGATCCCATCACTCCAGTGGATTGCTGCACAGAGAGTGAGACTTACTAAGCTCTGTTTTCTCCAAATGGGAAGCAGGTTACTGCAGATACCACACTAGCAGTACTTATAGGCTGATACTATAGATAGATAGTCCTGCTAAAAAAAAAAATAATAATAATAAAACCTCATGACATAGATCAGATTGCTCAAACTGGTAGGCCATCATTGGCCACTGGTAAATAATTACTCAGTATCTTTACTAACTAATTAATCTGATTGGTAAAGGTTTGAAATTGTGTAAGTGCCTTCCTGTTGACCACCGTGGTACTGTCTCAATGGTCCAGGATCCCAGGTTCAATCACAAGGTTACTCAGGTATCTGTCTGTGCTGTACTGAGTTTAGCATGTTCTCTGAGTGTCCCCTTCCAAACGTATTCAAATACACAAATTTGCCCCTAGATGTGAAGGGGTAGCATCCTATAGAGGGTAGGGTGTATTCCCATTAAGTGATTCCAGGATCCACTTCCACCTGGACTAGGATAAAACAATTACTGACAATAAATGAGTGAAAAATCAATTTACTGAGGGCAGAGTGGTACACAGTGGAATAAGTAGCTGTAATTCAGATTTTGGTTTCTTTCTATCAGCTGCTCAGACAACTGGATTTTTCAGCATATAGCTAAAGCACTATTTTTTAAAGTGGAGTTGTGTAATGGAACCTGAGTGAGAACTTTATTTTCCCATAAAATTTTAATAAATATTTTGATTGTATCCATATCTCCTGCACCCTGCACCAAAGAATGCATTAGACGCTGCCCATGCCTGGATTTTGACATCACCAAGGGCAGAGGAAAGGTATGGTGGAACATCCGTAAGACCTGTTACGCCATCGTGGAGCATAACTACTTTGAGACCTTCATCATCTTCATGATCCTCCTCAGCAGCGGTGCCTTGGTGAGCCGAAGGGAAAAGACAAAGGCCTTTTTATTTACAGTTGGTACGTCATTGAGGTCTGAACTCATGTTTTCTTTTTCCCCGATCAGGCATTTGAGGATATTTACATTGAGCAGCGACGAGTGATTAAAATCATTCTTGAATACGCAGATCAGGTCTTCACCTACATCTTTGTCATCGAGATGCTACTAAAATGGGCTGCGTACGGTTTCAAGATCTATTTCACCAACGCTTGGTGCTGGCTGGACTTCCTCATTGTTGACGTATGTCTTTATTTTTATCATGTCAAAATGAACCAAAGTAAAGTTGGTTTCCATACTATTAAACTAAATATTTTGGGACTGCTCAGTAGCACAGATAACAACAACAACAACAAGACATGGGTGGGAAAGGAATCGGCTAGAATCGACATTTTGAATTGACACATACAAAAAATTTCCCCTTGATGGTGCCACCCCAGCAACAAGGACAAGGACAGTTTGGTACCCAGAGTTCTGAGGTCTTTCTCACAATTATTAATTAGCCAGAAAATGTACATGGATTATCAGACAAAGAAATTTGATGCTCTGGTTGCTATGGTGACGACAAAACTAAGCCAGTTACAAAGGTGATATCTTTAGAATGAATAGCTTAACCAACATTGCTAATGTAGTCAATAAATATGAGGCTGCTGGGCCCCTGAGCAAGGCCCTTAACCCTTAATTGCTCAGTTATATAAAGCAATATAAAATGTAAGTTGCTCTGGATAAGGTTGTGTGCCAAACTCCAGAAATGTAAATGTACAGCTTTCGGTGCCTGACGTGTGGATTTTCATTAGGAACGTGCCTTAATTGAATTGATTTAATTGAATTCTTTTAAATTTGCTTACAGTGTTCTGGGTTTAAATATATGATCAACTTTCTTTAACTTTAAACTCCAGTAAAAGAGAGAGACAGTAATGATTCCATCAACTTATAAAATTGCAAAATGATCACACAGGTCTCCCTGATCAGCTTGACAGCTAACATTCTGGGTTACTCTGAACTCGGACCCATCAAATCCCTGAGGACCTTGAGGGCTCTGAGGCCGCTTCGTGCCTTGTCCAGATTTGAGGGAATGAGGGCAAGTACATGATTTCTCCTTTGACATGCTGTAGATTGTATTTTCAGACTGATCGAAGTTCAAAATTTAATTACATACAAATAGTTTTTATTTTATAGTGATGTAGCTAACAATACACGCTGACATAAAGACAGTGGTGGGGAAGATAAATTCTGTGAGATGATATGAGGAAGAATCTATGAGTGGACTGAGTGTCAGTTTTGAATGCTTGTGAACATCTTTAGGTGGTGGTGAACGCTTTGGTTGGAGCCATTCCCTCCATATTTAACGTGATGCTGGTGTGTCTGATCTTCTGGCTGATCTTCAGCATAATGGGCGTGAACCTGTTTGCTGGAAAATTCTACTATTGCTTTAACACAACTTCTGAAGAGTATTTCTCAATTCAAGAGGTGGAAAACAAGAGCGACTGTTTGGAGCTGAGTTATAGTTCTAAAGACGTGAGATGGTTGAACACCAAGGTCAACTATGATAACGTGGGCATGGGCTACCTCTCTCTGCTGCAAGTGGTTAGTGTTCATAAACAACTGGATGGAAGGATGGATGGATAGCGGGCTTGAAGTTTGGATGGCTGGATGGATGGAGATTTGGATAGATGGACGAATGGCTGGATTGCTGGATGGATGGATGTGGGTAGGGATGGGTAGATGGATGGATGGGGTAAGGTTAAAGAACAGCAGGAAATGTTAATTGCTTGTTTTGTTTTGATTCACAGGCAACATTTAAAGGTTGGATGGACATCATGTACGCTGCAGTGGATTCTCGGGAGGTAAGCTTTACTCTTCAGAGGTATTGAGAAACACTGCTCATAGCAATTTTAGCTCAATCTCTAGGTGACCTGTTTTTAATTCTCATTACCATCTTTAGTAATAAATTTGGTATGATTTTGTTTGGAAACATTGATGAGGGAAGAGTGGTAGAGAGAGGGAGAATGATATAATTCTATAAAGATCTAGAAACAATAAAGGATATTGAAGTAAATTGCAGTGTTTCTGATTTGTTCTTGTTACAGTACATAGATTTTAGTATAATCAGTAATGTAAAGATGTTCTGATAATCAAATACTTGATGATTTAGGTGAAAAATAATTAATCATTTCTGTAACACTCGTTTTTAGTGTTTTGTGGGTCAGTGTGACAAGTGATAATGTGTACTTTCTGACTGGGTGTTGTTGCCATATGGTTGAACAAGCTTATTTTGAGATGTGTATGAAGTGTTCCCTTTCGAGGGAACATAATGCTGCATCATGGCTGACACTATAGGAAAGCTTCTTTGCAGAAGTTATGTCTGAAGCTCTCTGAGAAATCATGCCAATTTATCGGCTTGGTAGGTCATGTGACGAAGCGGATTGCACCAACAAGACCATAAAAGGGCATCTATGTCACAGTACCACAGCTTCTTTGTCTTCATATTTGTGTCGTCTGTCTAGACTAGGGAAAAAGAAGATATATATGTAAAAGATTAGGAAAGTGTTCAGAAAGTGTGTGCATCCATGCCCCCACTACATTACAGGGAACAACTCACAATTTCTCTGTGTTGTTTGTTTGGTAGAGGAGCATGCACACATGGCTCTCGATGTGCACTGCGAAATGTTTCCTCCCCGTAAGCTCCGCTCCCTTATGGCTCAGGTCCTGCGCCAACTTACATCATGGTTCAAGTTAGGGGAGGCGGAACAAGCGACAGGTGATACCCTTTGTCTTGTCCTCTCTCTCGACTCGGATTTCCCTGCTTCGGCTCTGGGAGCTTGCTTTGCAACTTCTCCTGACCTGAGCAAAGAATTAATATCGTCTTCATCCGACTCTGAGGAGCTTGATGTGAGTGGTATGCCACTGAATTGCTTCCTGAGAGAAAACACTCAGTGGCGTTCGTGATGTTGTTAGGCAGCTTTGTACTCTTTTTATGTGGACCCTCTTTTTATAGGGTCCCACTCTTAGTGTGTCATTGTTGCAAGACTCTTTTGATGGATGCCTCCCTCTCCAGTTGGGGAGCGGTCCTAGACTTTCTATAGCTGAAACACTTCTTCCCGAAACTCAGGGGCTGCCTTTGGTGGTCCCCTTCATCAACCATTAGGTCTGTGTGTGTGCCCTTTGCTCAGGTTGGTGCACCAGATCTTGCCCTAGGCAGAGACCAGATTTCTCTCACTGAGAGTGATTACACTCCAGAGTGCCTTGAGTGGGAAGCTGGCTTCCTGCTAAAGCAGAGGCTGAGGCCTGGAGAATGTCATCTCCACTCATAGGTGGTGGAATTCATATGGCAATTTGTTCAGCTCTGAGCGGTCGACCCACTGTCCCCTGCGGCTTTCTTTTTTCATTAGACCCTTTGGGGGCTGGATGCCGTGATGCAAACATAGCGGAGGCTCAGTCTGTATGCTTTCTTTGAAATCTCTGCATACAGGGGTCATAGCCAGGTTACACCATGACTGAGTCCACGTGTTACTGGTGGATCCTTGTTGGCCTACCTGACTCTGGCTTGCACACCCAATTTCCCTTCTGGATGTGCTCCTTGGGAGATTCCAGTCAGGAGGAACCTCTCTCTCAGACACAGGGGGCGATTCTCCACCTCCGCCCAGAGATTTGGAACCTCTTGGTTTGGCCCCTGAGGGGACCAGCTCCTAGACTCGAGACCGAGGTTGTGGAGACTACATTGAACTTTCGTCTCTGGGGTAATCGGCATAATCAGGATTTAGGTCACTGACCTGTTAGTACAATGCTAGAGTTTCTGCAGACATGCCTCTTTGAGGGCTTACCACCCTCTACATTGAGGTATACATGGCAGTCATTGCCATAAGTCACATGGATGTTCTCTGGTCTCAGCCAGGTGGCTGAGGCTTTCCTGCAGACCATGTCAACCCTCCTGGGACCTCTCAGTGGTCCTGGAGGGGCTATTTATGGTCTTGCTGGTGCTCTCTGCTTCATCACATGACCTATAAATGGGTGTGTTTTCACACAGAGCTTCAGACACAAATAGCATTCCCGTAACATCAGACATGACACAGCGTCTAGTTCAGCTCAGGTAACTGGGTTACATATGTAACCTGGTGTAGTTTCCTTAGTTTGAGTGGGTTTTGGAGATGAGATGACCTGTTTTCCAAGACTAGCATTGATATCCGATGTCTGATGCTTGCAAGCATTTTAAAAAAAACTACACAATAAAAGGCATCAAACAAGTTGTATATTAAAGCAGGGATCATGTTTAACAATAATGCTCTTTTCACATTTTACTCTGTAACTAGGTGGAGTCACAGCCAGAATATGAGGCCAACCTCTACATGTACCTGTACTTTGTGATTTTCATCATCTTTGGCTCCTTTTTCACCCTCAATTTATTCATCGGTGTCATCATTGATAACTTTAACCAACAGAAATCAAAGATAAGTATCATTAACACAAACCAATCTGAAATTGCCTGCTTGAAAAAATTATTTTTTTCAGGTGGAATCTATAAATAAATTCCTTCATTATTAAACATACATATCATCTTAAAGAAAACATAACTATATAAACCATTCTCCTTTTCTAATTTTACAATTTTATCTTTTGTTGTTAAGTAGCAGCACAGTTTTAATCCATATTTTTTGAAGTTATTCTTATATTATTTGGCTCAATGCTGTGATTGAGCTGATGCTATAGAAATGACATCAAAACAAGTGCATTCATTAATTAACACTTTATGAGTTTAATATCGTTGTGCAAATGTGGTATAAATGCAGTAAATCTAAATTACTGCAAAAAAATCTTGAAGGTGAATATATGTAAATATTTTAATTGGAGATATAATTAATGCATTGTAGATATGTAATAATACTAAGAAGAGGAACAAGAAGAACAAGAAAAAGACAAAGAAGACAAAGAAACTTCCATGAATTGTTAACCCTAAGACATGATCTGTGGGAGTTTTTTAGGAGCTTTTTTGGGAGTTTAAGACATGAAGAATAATCAATTTTCTGTGTGGCCTTACTTAGGAGGACAAGACCTCTTTATGACAGAAGAGCAGAAGAAATACTATAACGCTATGAAGAAACTTGGCTCGAAGAAACCGCAGAAACCCATCCCACGTCCTCAAGTAGGTTCCATACTCAATTTAGTGGAGAAATGAATAATTAACTACTAATGAATTCTAGTTGCTGGATTTATCCAAACAGGGTTGTTGATACGCAAATATGCAAATAAGAAGAAGGTTGCACCAGGGTTTTGAAATGTACAGTGATGTTCAGATTATGAAGGGCCAGGATTCATTGTTAACCCAGAGTAATGTATGAGCAGTGTAATCTAGCCATGGGGGTCACAGTCCAGTGACTTCTGTGCCGGTCCCAAGCCCGGATAAATAGAGAGGGTTTCGTCAGGAAGGGCATCCGGCGTAAAACATTGCCAAATTTAACCATGCGAATCGTCAGTACGAATTTCATACCGGATCGGTCGAGGCCCGGGTTAACAACGATCGCCATCGGCGCTGTTGACTTACAGGGCGCCGGTGGAAATTGGGCTACTGTTGGTCGAAGAAGTAGAGGAGGGAGGAGAGTGCACAGACAGAGAGAGAAGAGGAAAGGTAAGAGTGTGGGACTGAGAATAGGAACTCTGAATGTTGGTACTATGACAGGGAAAGGTAGAGAGCTGGCTGATGTGATGGAAAGAAGGAAGGTAGATATACTGTGTGTACAGGAGACCAGGTGGAAGGGTAGCAAGGCTCGTAGTATAGGAGCAGGATTCAAGCTGTTTTATCATGGTGTGGATAGTAAGAGAAATGGGGTAGGTGTGGTCCTGAAGGAGGAGTTTGTGAGGAATGTCCTGGAGGTGAAGAGAGTGTCAGACAGGGTGATGAGTCTGAAGTTAGAGATTGAAGGGGTGATGTTGAATGTTGTTAGTGGTTATGCCCCACAGGTAGGTTGTGAGTTAGAGGAGAAAGAGAGATTCTGGAGTGAATTAGATGAGGTGATGGAGAGTATTCCCACGGGTGAGAGAGTGGTGATAGGAGCGGATTTTAATGGACATGTTGGTGAGGGGAACACAGGTGATGAGGAGGTGATGGGCAAGTTTGGAGTTAAGGAAAGGAACCTAGAAGGACAGATGGTAGTGGACTTTGCTAAGAGGATGGACATGGCTGTGGTTAACACTTATTTTCAGAAGAGGGAGGAGCATAGAGTGACTCACAAGAGTGGAGGTAGGAGAACACAGGTAGACTACATCCTATGTAGAAGAGGCAATCTGAAAGAGATTAGTGACTGTAAAGTGGTTGTGGGAGAGAGTGTAGCCAGACAGCATAGGATGGTGGTGTGTAGGATGACTTTGATGGTCTGTAAGAAGAAGAGGTCAAAGATAGAGATAGAGAAGAAAACCAAGTGGTGGAAGCTGAAAAAGGAGGAATGTTGTGAGGAATTTAGACAGAAGTTGAGGCAGGCTCTGGGTGGTCAGTTAGTGCTGCCAGATGACTGAGAAACTACAGAAGAAGTGATCAGGGAGACAGGGAGAAAGGTGCTGGGTGTGTCATCTGGAAGGAGGAAAGAAGATAAGGAGACTTGGTGGTGGAATGAGGAAGTTCAGGATAGTATCCAGAGGAAGAGGTTAGCCAAGAAGAAGTGGGACATGGACAGGACTGAAGAGAATAGACAGGAATACAAGGAGTTACAGCGCAGAGTGAAGAGGGAGGTGTCTAAGGCCAAGCAGAAGGCATATGAGGAGTTGTACACTAGGTTAGACACTAGAGAAGGAGAGAAGGACTTGTACAGGTTAGCTAGGCAGAGGGATCGAGAGGGGAAGGATGTGCAGAAAGTTAGAGTTATTAAGGATAGAGATGGAAGGGTGCTCACAAGTGAGGAGAGTGTACAGAGGAGATGGAAGGAATACTTTGAGGAGCTGATGAATGAGGAAAATGAGAGGGAAAAAAGAGTAGAAGGGGTGAACTCTGTGGAACAGAAAGTAGATAAGATTAGAAAGGATGAAGTCAGGAAGGCTTTGAAGAGGATGAAAAGTGGAAAGGCAGTTGGTCCTGACGACATCCCGGTGGAGGTCTGGAAGTGTCTAGGAGAGGCAGCAGTGGAATTTTTAGCTAGTTTGTTCAACAGGGTTTTAGAGAGTGAGAGGATCCCTGAGGAATGGAGAAGAAGTGTGTTAGTGCCGATCTTTAAGAATAAGGGTGACGTGCAGAGTTGCAGTAACTATAGGGGGATAAAGTTGATGAGCCATACAATGAAGCTATGGGAAAGAGTAGTGGAAGCTAGGTTAAGGAAGGTAGTGGAAATCTGTGAGCAGCAGTATGGCTTCATGCCCAGAAAGAGCACAACAGATGCAATTTTTGCTCTGAGAATTTTGATGGAGAAGTATAGGGATGGTCAGAGGGAGTTGCACTGTGTGTTTGTAGACTTGGAGAAAGCGTATGACAGGGTGCCAAGAGAAGAGCTGTGGTACTGTATGAGGAAGTCAGGAGTAGCAGAGAAGTATGTCAGAGTGGTGCAGGACATGTATGAGAGGAGCAGGACAGTGGTGAGGTGTGCTGTAGGTCAGACAGAGGAGTTCAAAGTGGAGGTGGGACTGCATCAGGGATCGGCTCTGAGCCCCTTCCTGTTTGCTATAGTGATGGACCAGTTGTCAGAGGAGGTCAGACAGGAGTCTCCATGGACAATGATGTTTGCAGATGACATTGTGATCTGTAGTGAGAGCAGGGAGCAGGTGGAGGAAAACCTGGGGAGGTGGAGGTTTGCGCTGGAGAGAAGAGGAATGAAAGTCAGTGGTAGTAAGACTGAGTACATGTGTGTGAATGAAAGGGAGGGAAGTGGAACAGTAAGGTTACAGGGTGAAGAGGTGAAGAAGGTACAGGAGTTTAAGTACTTGGGGTCAACAGTCCAGAGTAATGGAGAGTGTGGGAAAGAGGTAAAGAAGCGAGTGCAGGCAGGTTGGAATGGGTGGAGAAAGGTGTCGGGAGTTCTGTGTGATCAGAAAATATCAGCGAGAATCAAGGGGAAGGTGTACAGGACAGTGGTGAGACCGGCCATGCTGTATGGTTTAGAGACAGTGTCACTGAGGAAGAGACAGGAGTCAGAGCTAGAGGTAGCAGAGCTGAAGATGTTGAGGTTCTCTTTGGGAGTGACAAGATTGGACAGGATTAGGAGCAAGTACATCAGAGGGACAGCTCATGTTGGACGTTTGGGGGACAAAGTTAGGGAGGCCAGATTAAGATGGTTTGGACATGTTCAGAGGAGGGGGAGTGAGTATATTGGTAGGAGAATGTTGGACATGGAGCTGCCAGGCAGGAGGCAAAGAGGAAGGCCAAAGAGGAGGTATATGGATGGAATTAATGAGGATATGAAGCTAGTGGGTGCAAGTGTTGAGGATGCAGAAGATAGGGATAGGTGGAGAGAGATGATTCGCTGTGGCGACCCCTGAAGGGAAAAGCCGAAAGAAGAAGAAGAATGTATGAGCAATGTGAAACCTCAAACTACACAACCCATGAGTCCCTTTACCTGCGGTTTACTAGGACCAGAAGAACTATGTCTTGTGTGAAAATCCCTTAATTGTATCCTTACCTCATGCTGAACACTTTTCCCTCACATCTTATGTCTGATGTCCTGCAGAACTGTTTGCAAGGCTTCGTATTCGACATTGTCACTAAGCAGTTCTTTGACATCCTGATCATGGGCCTGATCTGTCTGAACATGGTCACCATGATGGTGGAGACAGATGACCAGAGTGCCGAGGTTGAAGAGATCCTGTACATGATCAACTTCGTCTTTATCGTCATCTTCACTGGGGAGTGCGTGCTCAAGCTCTTTGCTCTTCGGCAGTATTTTTTTCATGTTGGATGGAATATTTTCGATTTTATTGTGGTCATACTTTCAATTGTGGGTAAGTAGTTTCCAAATAACAGAAACAAACCAACACAAATTTGACACCTGCCCTTCTGTATTTGTATTTCTAATTTGTATTCATTTGCACATCACTGTGTATGTGTATTTTGCACTTTTAGGTAGAAACGCCCAATCCACATTCTTTCCTTAAACAGAAAATAGAGCTTCATGTTTTCCCCAGCCTATTTTTACACATTCAAGCCTAGATTAAATCAGGGTCATGAATATTGTTTGCATTTAAATATATAACACTATTAAGAAAATGCATATGCAGTCACCTCTCAGCCCCTGATCTGTTTCTGACAATTTGCTTACAGGCTTAGTCCTGGCAGATGTCATTGAGAAGTACTTTGTCCCTCCTAAGCTTTTCTGTGTCATCCGACTCGCCAGAATTGGCCGCGTTCTACGTCTGATCCGAGGCGCTAAAGGCATCAGAACGCTGCTGTTTGCCCTGATGATGTCGCTCCCTGCCCTCTTCAACATCGGCCTCCTCCTCTTTTTAATCATGTTCATCTTCTCCATCTTCGGCATGTCCAACTTTGCCTACGTGAAAAAAGAAGGTGGCATCGACGACATGTTCAATTTCGAGACCTTTGGAAACAGTATCATGTGTCTGTTCATGATCACGACGTCTGCCGGCTGGGACGGGCTTCTGTCTCCTATCCTTGACAGCAGACCTCCTGACTGTGACCCAGACATTGAGAATCCCGGCACAGACGTGAGGGGGAACTGTGGAAACGCTGCTGTGGGAATAGTCTTCTTTTGTAGCTACATTGTGATGTCATTCCTGGTGGTGGTGAACATGTACATCGCTATTATTCTAGAGAACTTCAATGTGGCAACGGAGGAGAGCAGCAAGCCTTTATGTGAGGAAGACTTCGAGATGTTCTACGAGACCTGGGAGAAGTTTGATCCGGATGCTTCACAGTTCATCGAATACAGCAAGCTGTCTGACTTCTGCGACACACTGAAAGATCCACTGAAGATACCCAAGCCCAACACGGTCAAGCTGATCGCCATGGACTTGCCAATGGTCCCCGGGGACAGGATTCACTGTCTGGACATCCTGCTGGCTCTCACGACTGAGGTGCTGGGTGAGTCTGGGGAAATGGACATGCTCAAGACAAGTATGGAGGAGAAATTCATGGCGAACAACCAATCTAAATTGTCATATGAGCCCATAACCAGCACTCTCCGACGGAAGCAGGAGGAGGTGGCCGCTATGGTCATCCAGAGAGCATACCGCAAATACAAACTTAAGCATCCTCGCAAACTGGGAGCCCACAGCTTTAGGCAAAAGTGCAACAAGCCTCTGAATGTAGCCCTGCAGAACGAAGTGGTCTTACATTCTGCCCCTTTCACCATCCCTGACTCGACCTACGTCGACAACTTGAAGGAGTCCATCGTCTAGCGAGATCTTGCCGGTTTTTCTGGTTACATGTTCATCAAAGTGACATTGTTTTCACTTCCACTGCTTGGTCACTTCTTCCAAAGTTATCACGTCCCAGATAGGAATGTCATGTGAGCGTGACAGCTCACTATAAAGAAGTTAAGAACTTAAATTGGTGAAGAAACCAGTGGCATGAATTCTTTAACAAAAAATGAAAAAATGTAGCATTAAAGATGTTAGTCATTCTCTAAGCACAGTTTTCTAGTCCTGGAAAAAAGTAGAACAAAGTACAAATGTAGCATGAGACTTTTAGATCTTTATTTTTTTTTAATGATAAAAGACTGAATAAATTTTTAGCTAACATGGTACAGATAGAGGGTTTCTGTCTTGTGAAAATTTGATATAAAACAAAAACATGCTGTATTCCATAATTTCATTCCATAATTTCTCTATCACCGATAACCCAAATATGACATCAGATAAGTCCAATCTTCTCAAATGTTGCAGCCACTTGACAAAAAATAATGCAAATTACTTGATTCCTCTCTTATTTTACCGTTCAGTTTATTTCCAGTAGCCATGCGTTCGAATACTGTGTAACATCAACCTCATCTTCTCAACTCCTCATACCACATGATGGCCACCTGCAGAATGAGGAACAGGAAAGGGAACATGCTTCGGCTTGGAATTAAAAAAACATATACTTGCATATGGTCTATTAATACTTGATTTAACACTCTAGCAGAATAAAGTCACACAGTTATCGTGTACAGTATAAATGGCAGGGTTAGCCTAATAAAAATTTATTTGTGAGAGAAATATTACATATTTCTTGTTCATGTTTCCATTTTAAAAAAGGAGAATCCTCCATTTTATGCGTTCAACTGATTTATTTATTTATTTTTTAAAATTTATTTATTTTTTAACTCCGATTTCTGTACATGAACAACAGAAATGAAAAATCAAATTGGCGTTTATGATTAGTTTATGGATGTTTTTTTGGCTAGTTTATGACTAGTTTCTGCTTAGTTTCTGGCAATTTTCTGCCTAATTTATGACAGATTTCTGGTTAGTTTATGACTAGTTTGTGGCTTGTTTATGGCATACACATGTTTACCCCCCATTCTTTAGTGCAAATAAATAAAATCAGAGCTTAAAAGAGTTAAACAAATTTTTTTTTTAAATAAAAGAGTTTTGAAAAAAATATTGTATTGTTCCTGATCCTGATGATGATCTGATTCCTTGTGTCTCTCTTTACATGCTTGAGCAGAGGAGAAGTAATGAGACGTGGATGAAGTTGTACTGGAAACAGTATTTGAACGCAGCTTTTATTTGGACATGCTAGCATGCTAGCAATTTCACACAACAAACATAGAGTTTGGTTGATTTTGACTTTCTCGGCTGGAGGAGTGAAAGCCTTTCTAACATTAGGTTTAAACAACTGTTTATCTGCATAGCTTGGATTTCCTGAGAATTCAGGGATATAAATTTGGATGAATCAAATTTTCATTTCTGTCTGAAGCAGCAGTGCACTTATATCTGGATCCACTTTTTTTTGTTTGTTTAAAATGTTATTCAATGCAGCTGCGTATTATGGATATTCTAGTTTAAATGAGTCCAGACAGATACACTTAATTGCTTAAATGCTTTTTAATGTCAAATGTAAAATTTGCACGAGCCAGCTTGAATGAAAAGTTATTGATGTTACAAAGCGAATGCCGTATTAAAGCCTGTAGTAAATTTGGCGTAGGTTAGTTTATCCTAAAGAAGAAAATAAGTTTATATTGCTACACGAAGCTGAGAAGTTAGCTTTTCATCTCAGAATGGAATTTTATTTTGTATTATTCTAACTTTCTAGACTTTGTGCTTTATTGTTTTATTACAGTTTAATCACTGTTATTGCTACAGACCAAACAAAATGATACAGAACAGCAGTTAAACTTCACTCTTGGATCCTAACGTGATTCTACACATTAGGGTTTTATTATTAAATGTACGAACACTTGGTGATGAAAGGTGTTAAGCCTGTAGATTAAAGACTCACTGAAAACACAGCAGTGGTATTAAACCGGTGTTATATACATGAAGCAGAAATGTGTGGTGTCCTGAGTGGCTGAGATAAAGTTTTTGGCCTTTTCTGATTACATTAGATTTCTGTTACGGGTAGCAGGGCTGAGGGTGACCACTAGGGGGCCCTCAGTAGGGGTTGTCATGTTGTCTGTTTATGTTTATGTTTTGGCCATGTGCATGTCTTAGCCCCGCCCTAGCCTAATGTGTGTTCCTTCCCCTGTGCACCTGTCCCCAATGTATCATGATTGTTCCCTGATTATGTTTCCTATTTATAGTCCTGTCTTTGTCTGTTTTAGTTGCTAGTCTTCGTTTGTATGTAGGCCAGTGTGGTGTCGCGGTTTCTGTTATGTTCATGTCTCGTGTTTCATGTTGAATAAAACCCCTTTATGTTTCACGGAAGCTTCGCGTTGGGTCTGTTACTATCCAGCCGGACACCGCCGGCCGTAACAGAAAGACTAGCCCCAACCGAACAGATCCAGCGCGAAGCTTCAGCGAGAAGGTTAGTTTTTTCGTTTCCGGTTTTTTATTGTTTTGCTTGTTTTCGTTTTGCGCTCCGGTTCGGAGTGGGGTTTTTCGGGGGTTTTTTTGTTGATTCCGCCCCTCTCTCCGCCCGCGGTTAGGGACAGGAGGAGGGTGTCGGCAGAAAATTTACATTTTTGGAATATTTTTGTTTCGTCCATGTTCCGTGGGGGGCGTCGCCTCACGATGTAGCTTCCGTGAGGGGCGTGCCCCCATTTTTAGAGTCTCGTCCATGTTCTCGTGGGGGGCGTCACCTCACGATGTAGCTTCCGTGAGGGGCGTACCCCCATTTTTATCCAGGGAAAGAGTTCCGGCCAAGGGCCGGCGTTTCAATTTTTTTTTCCGGCTCTCGCTCTGCTTAGGTTCCGGTGGGGGGCGTCACCCCACGATGTAGCTTCCGTGGGGGGCGTTGCCCCAATGTTCGCCAGCAGAGGAGAGTTCCGGTCAGGGCCCCGGACCTTGAACCTTTTTTTGTTTTGACTGCTCCGACCCTCGCTCCGCCCATGTTCCTGTGGGGGGCGTCGCCCCATGATGTAGCTTCCGTGGGGGAGCTGCCCCACCTGTTGCCAGCGGAGGAGAGTTTCGGCAGCACCTTGCTCCCGCCCGCCCGCCCCTTGGGGAGTTCTAGACCTCAGCGAGACGGACATCGTCGCCCCGGAGCCGTCGTTCGTCGGTGGACATCGCTCGGTGCGAGTGCTCGGCGGTGGACGTCGCTCGAAGCTGCTGCTCGGCGGTGGACGTCGCTTGGTCCTGCGGCTCGGCTGTGGACGTCATTCGGCTCTGCGGCTCGGCTGTGGACGTCATTCGGCTCTGCGGCTCGGCTGTGGACCTCGTTCGGCGCCTCCGCTCGGCTGTGGACGTCGCGTCGGACCCTTTGGCCTTGCCGTCGGGTCCTTTACTCCCCCCACTTGTCTCGCTCCTGCTTCTCACTCCCCCCACTTGCCTCGCCTTGATCCTCGTTCCCCCCACTTGCCTCGCCTTGATCCTCGTTCCCCTCACTTGCCTCGCCTTGGTCCTCGCTTCCCCCCACTCGCCTTGCTTTTGCTTCTCGCTCCCCCCCCAAGTGCCTCGCCCTGCTCCTCGCTCCCCCCACCGGCCTCTCTACGTTCCTAGCTCCTCCCCAGGACCCATCGCTGGACCGGACTTTTTGGGAGGGGCTAGGGTTTGGCGCGTCGGGAGCCGCGCCTTTGAGAGGGGGGAGATGTTACGGGTAGCAGGGCTGAGGGTGACCACTAGGGGGCCCTCAGTAGGGGTTGTCATGTTGTCTGTTTATGTTTATGTTTTGGCCATGTGCGTGTCTTACCCCCGCCCTAGCCTAATGTGTGTTCCTTCCCCTGTGCACCTGTCCCCAATGTATCATGATTGTTCCCTGATTATGTTTCCTATTTATAGTCCTGTCTTTGTCTGTTTTAGTTGCTAGTCTTCGTTTGTATGTAGGCCAGTGTGGTGTCGCGGTTTCTGTTATGTTCATGTCTCGTGTTTCATGTTGAATAAAACCCCTTTATGTTTCACGGAAGCTTCGCGTTGGGTCTGTTACTATCCAGCCGGACACCGCCGGCCGTAACAGATTTCATTTGATCGAATCAGACATTAGAGTAGATTTTTGGGGTTTTAGTGTTCTCAGATCATGGAATAATAAACATTTATTCACTCAGACTTATTTCTCTTTTAGTTTTTCAATTAATATTGCAACTAAAGGTTTTTTGGGAGTATTTAAGAAAATACTAACGAAAAACAACAAATTAAAATATTAATACCCCTTTTGATTGGCAGTGTATATATAAAGATTTACTTGCAAAAAAACTTGACCCGATTTTTTCCGTTTACAATTCGTCCTAATTAACTGTTTATGTCAAAATATCTTTCATCATTCGATCATGTTAATAATGTGTTTAAAATGAGTGCCCTTAAAAGCTTCTCTCTCTTTCTCTCTCTCTCTCTCTTTTTTAATTACTAAAGTTTCTTTTCCTCCTAAAGCGAGTGGAGTACATGGCATGAAATATCCATTGTAGGATGAGGGTAAATATCACACATTAATCCATTGTACAGCTGGAAAGTGTGGAGCTCGTAATCCCTGCATTTTGGTTTATACACCATCAAAACAATTTATTAATGCTAATAAATACATGTGCAGCAATATTAATAATAATACACATAACATAACCTACATAAAGTACATAAAGTAAATAAAGTTCATATTACTGACATAACTGTATTTAGATGAACTCTAATAGAATTCATTTACTCTTAACAGCCTGGAGGTGATTCTTCTATAACATCCCCAGATGTCTTATTCCTCTTATACTGCAGTCATTTTAACCCAAACAATCACAATTTTTCAATTTTTAATCCAGGTTATATACTTAATGTTGTGGAATACCTGTGAGACGTTTTTCTTATGTTATATAGCAGCTATAACTGGTTGCTACCATAGAAACAGTAAGGCTTTTTCAGCTGCATTTGAGTCAGACCTGCTGTATGAGAATATTGAGAAAACTAACCACCAGATTTTTATACAAAAATAACATCTGATATTTTTTCTTTCTTTCTCTCTCTCTCTCTCTCTCTCTCTCTCTCTCTCTCTCATTTTCTGAATTTAAACCTTTTGATATCTGGTTCAAATGTGAAGATTCTCTGTACCATCTCGAAAAAAACACCCATGAGCCGCTTTCATTAACCCGACAGAACTGCAACTGTGTCTGTGTATCACTGTATTCTGTATAATTTCTGTATAAAATGTATTTTTGATGATAAAAATGAATAAAGTAGAAAAACATTCTTTAAATGCTGTATGCTATGCTATGGTTTGGGGGTTTTTTTTTATTTCTATAAGTGAAGCAGTTTTTTTCTTGTTTGATTGGCTCCTGGAAGGTTATTTTGGAACTAGGCCATTTGAGGATGCTTTTAGGAGATGCCCAGGGAAAAGTGTACACGCTTTACTGAGCTGGGGTGGGAATATTTACAGATACATGTGTTGGATTAAACAGATCTAAAATGAATATAAACATAAATGTAGGTGCAGGTTTCTTCCCTTCCCGTCCCTTCCCGTCCCTTCCCTTCCCTTCCCTTCCCTTCCCTTCCCTTCCCCTTTCCCCTTTCCCCTTTTCCCTTTCCCCTTTCCCCTTTCCCCTTTCCCCTTTCCCCTTTCCCCCTTAACACTTTACTGCATCCCAGAATTGATTAATCATTCCTGCACATTGAACTTTATCATTTGC
>JAUCMX010000028.1:15623109-15632458 GCA_033459395.1 Hemibagrus guttatus | reverse complement strand
TTCTGTCTTCCTCACATCACACTCATCTTTTTTTTCCTCATCTTGACTGCAGTAATGCACTGCTCACGGGATCAGGACTTCTTTCTGCTACAACAAGCACTTAACATGAATATTAACATGTACTGGAGCACAAGATGACATTAGACCAGTTTTTAAATTTCTGTAAAATCATTTTGCTGAACAATGACATCCCAAGTCGGGTCTCAGATCTTCTAGCACTGGAAATGATTAAGAAGAAACGTTTTGTTTATATAAACCAAGATCAAGAAGAGACGTCATTTCTGATTTTTTAAAAACAGCTAAAAACTTACATATGCTTACATGCATATATTACATCTTTATGTAAAAAAAAAAAAAAAAAAAAAAAAAAAACAGGTTTTATTTTGTACACATTTTTTAAAAAAAATATTTCCAGCACAAATTATATAAAATATAAAATAGAGCACATATTTTTGATATTCAGGTGTGCTTCATCAACCTGTAAGGAAGTATTTTGGATTATGGGTTATTTTCTAAAAGAAATGGATGAATTAAAATATTTTTAGTTGCATTTTCTAAATTGTGACATATTTCAAATGATTTTGATGATTTAACAGAAAAAAACATTTTGGTTATAATTCAAAATCATTTACATTATGTCACAATTTAGAAAAACACATTACATGACATTTTTTAAAGATTTTGTTTTTGTACAATTTTTTTATACCTAGATTTAACAGGCAGTAAAAATGGCAAACAGATAGGTTATTTTTTCAGCACAGGTTGATGGAAGTATTTTCCACAGAGATTTTCAAAATGAATTACAGTTTTTATTCTACTGATTTTCTATTTGTGGATGCATAAACTGTGACAGAATACAAATGCAATTTGGCATTTTACTGTTTGTATTTTTGTGTACATGAATGTAGCATATCTGCCAGACTTTAAATGGAAAATCTAAGTCTGTTGGCAGTTGCATTTCACCTGTCTAGCGAGTTATGACTGACACTGAAATAGCATCTTTCAAATAGAATCGTAAAATCCCTTTGTATCCGCATTCTAACGCTTTGTACAGAAACCCAACGGTCTTTGTTATACTACAAAGCCTGTTTATATTTTGATAAAACAGAGTCATAACTCGTAAGGACAGGGGAATTAAAATTAATAACAAACTTGCTTTTTCAAGCAGATATTGTACTTTCATTTAAACAAAAAACACAAACTGTTAGACACTATTCCCATTTTTTTTTATTCTTCTTCTTCCGGCTTTTCCCTTCAGTGGTCACCACAGCGAATCATCTCTCTCCACCTATCCCTATCTTCTGCATCCTCAACACTTGCACCCACTAGCTTCATATCCTCATTAATTCCATCCATATACCTCCTCTTTGGCCTTCCTCTTTGCCTCCTGCCTGGCAGCTCCATGTCCAACATTCTCCTACCAATATACTCACTCTCCCTCCTCTGAACATGTCCAAACCATCTTAATCTGTCCTCCCTAACTTTGTCCCCCAAACGTCCAACATGAGCTGTCCCTCTGATGTACTCGTTCCTAATCCTGTCCAATCTTGTCACTCCCAAAGAGAACCTCAACATCTTCAGCTCTGCTACCTCTAGCTCTGACTCCTGTCTCTTCCTCAGTGACACTGTCTCTAATCCATACAGCATGGCCGGTCTCACCACTGTCCTGTACACCTTCCCCTTGATTCTCGCCGATATTTTCTGATCACACAGAACTCCCGACACCTTTCTCCACCCATTCCAACCTGCCTGCACTCGCTTCTTTACCTCTTTCCCACACTCTCCATTACTCTGGACTGTTGACCCCAAGTACTTAAACTCCTGTACCTTCTTCACCCCTTCACCCTGTAACCTTACTGTTCCACTTCCCTCCCTTTCATTCACACACATGTACTCAGTCTTACTACCACTGACTTTCATTCCTCTTCTCTCCAGCGCAAACCTCCACCTCTCCAGGTCTGACCATAGCAAACAGGAAGGGGCTCAGAGCCGATCCCTGATGCAGTCCCACCTCCACTTTGAACTCCTCTGTCTGACCTACAGCACACCTCACCACTGTCCTACTCCTCTCATACATGTCCTGCACCTCTCATACATGTCCTGCACCACTCTGACATACTTCTCCGCTACTCCTGACTTCCTCATACAGTACCACAGCTCTTCTCTTGGCACCCTGTCATACGCTTTCTCCAAGTCTACAAACACACAGTGCAACTCCCTCTGACCATCCCTATACTTCTCCATCAAAATTCTCAGAGCAAAAATTGCATCTGTTGTGCTCTTTCTGGGCATGAAGCCATACTGCTGCTCACAAATTTCCACTACCTTCCTTAACCTAGCTTCCACTACTCTTTCCCATAGCTTCATTGTATGGCTCATCAACTTTATCCCCCTATAGTTGCTGCAACTCTGCACGTCACCCTTATTCTTAAAGATCGGCACTAACACACTTCTTCTCCAATTCACATTTTTATTTCAATTGTCAAAATTTATGCACCCATAAATAGAATATTTAAAAAATAAAATTTGTAATTCCTTTTGAAAATGTTCCAGAAAATACTTTCTTCAAAATTTTTAAAAATTAAAAAAAAAAAAACCAGATGTTTTTATTCAAAATAAAGCAATACACAAATTTCCAAATTACACAGTTACCCCACTCTAATGTGACTTGACCTTTACTTTACTCTCTCTCTCTCTCTCTCTCTCTCTCTCTCTCTCTCTCTCTCTCTCTCTCTCCCTCTCTCTCTCTCTCTCTCACACACACACACACACAACTATATTCCCTGCAAAGTTTCATGTGTTCACAAGTGTAGTCTGTGAACAAGGTGAAATGTGTAACATCATTCTGTTTTTATTTTTATTAATCTATTTATTTTTTTAAATCAGTTCTGTCTATCTGAAGGACACTATCAGATGTGTCTCCCGCTCGCTGTGTCACTAAGACCGGGCGGGGAGCAAAATAATTCCCATGGTGACAAAGTTCAGCCCCATATTCGCAGCAGCGTCCGACGTCTATCAGAGACACCCGAGTCTCCTTCGCTGGAGAAGTGTCCTACCAAGGAGCTGCAACTAGCTAATCATTCTCACACACACACACACACACACACACACACACGCAACATGTTTTTCAGTATGAACGGTTTAAGTATTGACTTTAATCTTAGTAATACAGTTGGAGAATATGGAGACATGGCACTGATATTCACACATATAGTAACGTTAGTGATAGATATGTATAATATACACGATTAGAGCTTGAAACAAAAAAAAAAGTCACTGCTTGACCCTTCATCAAACTTTCCATAAGAATCTCCAGACCCCCGACTCACACACACAGACCGAGTGCTGTTCATCTCCTAAATGTCACAGTCTGGAAGACAAGAAGAACACAGACCAACACAGGCATCATTGTGAACACCGTCCATCTGACTAGTGAGCTCACTGAGACAAGTGCCAGTAATAAATATCTCTCACTCACACAGCGGTCATTTTGTTTTTCAAACACTGTGAGAACGATTATCATGCTCACATCACACGGGTCCTTTACTGATGTTTTGTTCACCCTGTTTTCGGAGAAGAGTTATGTGGAGGGCAGTAAAGGAGGTCGAACTGATGACAGACGCTAGTATAAGTAAGAAGCTCCAACCTGATCTCTCAGTCTAATGAGGACCCCAGCGGGTTGGTGAACACACCCTGCACACACCTCACACACTCAGTCAGGCTGCTGCATTCTGACAGTTCAGGCTGTCCAAGAGTAGAAAAAAATATGGTAATGCTTTTTTCTGGCAAAATAATCAGAACTAAATGAAATGGCGAAATGGTCGTTTTTCCAAACAGCTTTCACAATCCAAAGGTTATGACTACACGAAGTCATTCATTTTAAGAGCCAGATTGAAGGATGCAGTGTTAAAAGGGGGCGGGACCAAGGGGTATGAAGGGTCGGGGCCAGGTGGAAGGATGCAGTGTTAAGAGTGGGTGAAGCCAGTAAAAGCCTGCAAAAATTTAAGGAGGTGGGGCCAGGTAAACAGCTGAAGAATTCTGAGGGGGTAGGGCCAGGTAAATAGCTGAAGAATTCTGATTGGGCAGGGCCAGGTAAACAGCTTATTAATTCTTAGGGGGCAGGGCCAGGTGGACAGCTGCAGTGATATGAAGAGGCGGGGCCAGGTGGACAGTTGCAGTGATCTGAGAAGGCATGGCTTGGTGGACAGCTGAAGTGATATGAAGAGGCGGAGCCAGGTGGACAGCTGCAGTGATATGAGGAGGCAGGGCCTGGCAGACAGCAGCAGTGATATGACCAGGTGTGGCCAGGTGGACAGCTGCAGTGATCTGAGGGGGTGGGGCCAGGTGAACAGCTACAGTGATCTGAGGAGGCAGGGCAAGGCGGACAGCAGCAGTGATACGATGAGGCGGGGCAAGGTGAATAGCTAAAGTGCTCTGAGGGGGCAGTGCCAGGTGGACAGCTGCAGTGATCTGAGAAGGCGTGTCCAGGTGGACAGCTGAAGTGATCTGAGGGGGTGGGACCAGGTGAACAGCTACAGTGATCTGAGGAGGCAGGGCAAGGCGGACAGCAGCAGTGATACGATGAGGTGGGGCAAGGTGAATAGCTAAAGTGCTCTGAGGGGGCAGTGCCAGGTGGACAGCTGCAGTGATCTGAGGGGGCAGGGCCAGGAGGAGGGGTGCAGTGACAGGAGGGGGTGGGGCCAGATGGATACTCTGATATCACTGATAATAATAAATATATTTTTAAAGATATTTACTCAAGCACATTTTAGACACTGAATTTTAAGACCAATGGTATGTGGTGTTTGAGTGGGGTGGGGGTGGGGGGTGGGGGGTATGCGGGGTATGGGGGGTTTGGGGTATGCAGTTCAGGCTACCGAGGGCCATGGAAACAGAATTTTTCACCTAATTTTTGCCCTAATTACAACAGCAAAAAGTATTCCCCTGACTCTCACTGAGTCTCTCTCTCTCTCTCTCTCCAATCTAAGTATGATGTCTTCACAGATCATCAGACTCAACCTTTCAGCTCATGTTGCGTGCATCTGGCTCTCCTTCACTCGAGTGTGAGGTCAGTGTTTGGAGCAGTGCAGTGAGGATTTGCAGACATTCTGTAACGGTGTACATGAAAGTAGTGTTGTCATTTTTTACTTTCACACTTTGTTATCTGAAGTTTTTACTGCACTACTACTTTAATTCCCCTCAAGTAATACCTGCAGTATTACATCCCACTCCCACTCTCTCTCTCTTCTATTCTTTTCTATATGTTTATACTTTCTGCACACCTCTAACTCTTTGTGCTGGTGTAACAGGTGAATGTCCCGCTGGGAGGAATAAAGGGATCCATTTTCTTTTAATCTTTTCTGGTTTCTTTTCATTCATTCATCATCTTGAAGTCAGGAGGCATTGGTGGCTCAGTGGTAGGTTTGTCGCCTATCATGCGGAAGGCCCGGATTCGATTCCCAGCCAATGCCTCAACCCCCCAGCCACTGGATGCAGTGCCGGTCCCAAGCCCGGAAAAATGGGAGGGTTGCGTCAGGAAGGGCATCCGGCGTAAAACATTTGTCAAGTTGTTGTGCGGACTAGTTGGTCCGCTGTGGCGACCCCGAACAGGGAGCAGCCGAAAGCAACACACACTTCTTCATCATCTTGAAGTCAGTGTTTTATCCTGGTCTGTTGGTTTGTTTTTGAGATGAATACGGAAGGAAACCTGAAGGAACTGAGGAGAAAACTCCATACAAACAGTAACTAGCACCAGTAGCTGCACCACCATTCTGCCTAAATTTTAATCTAATCTAATCTAATCTAATCTAATCTAATTGTCAAATAATATTCACTGAAAAGCGTCCTTTTCTGATCAAGGTTTTCAATTCTATTCAATTTTATTTGTACAGTGTTTTCAGCAGCAACTACACATAAATATACACATTATTGAATTTTACATTTAGATTTATCCCTAATGAGCAAGCCTGAGCTATGAGGAAAAACCTGAGATGACAAAAGGAAGATACCTTGACTCAAAAGGGAAGCAAACCTCATCTAGGTGACACCGGAAAGTGTGATCATTTCCAAATCATTTCCCTTCTATAACTGTGTACTATTTGTTTCATTACATGTTAAATATATCTCATCTGTGCTTAGTTCTCATGGTGGTAGTTTGTGAATATAGTATGCTAAACAAGCTGTCTCTCAAATCACAGACTATAAAGAAGTGTCCAGTTCACTACACTTCATGTGGATGGAACAGGAAAAGGCCACTTCACTCCACACCATAATAAAGTTTATTATCAAGTCAATGAGCATGTCCTCGAACACAAAGGTTTCTTACCATTTTTGCACAGGGATATCAAAATCCTCTGTCATTCAAAATCACGAGCAATATTTCCAAAATAGCATGTCGGAACATCTTAAGGGCAACATGATTAAAAATAATCGGACCGAGATCCAAGTGAAAGATAATTCTACAAGTCTCTCTGTTGAGACCTAAATTTAAACGGTCAGTTTTTCCATTCCTGTCAGTGATGTCACTTTTTTTGGCTTGTGGATCAAATGCAATCTGGAGTTAGCGAGTCGAAGGAGCAGGATCGACTTTTATGCTTTTACGAAGGATAATGCAGAAAAAAACAGGAAGTAGTTATATTTAAGGTGTTTCTGTACACCTTTAAAACAGGTAGCAGAAGGTGTTGTGTTGTACATCATTTTACTGCAAAGTGTAATAATAGATTTTTAAGCTTTTTGCCATAAATCATTGAAAACAACATGATCATTTTTGTCTTGCAGAATATAATTGTAATATATTAGGAACACCACGGAGCTCAATGTGTTTAGAATTAGCATTAATAAAGGAGAAATTATAAAATGTTGTAACATAAATAATGAAATGTTGTATTAAGTATGCTTTAGCCATTTCTTTAACATGATGCTCAACTCAAAGCTTTAAAAGCATTTAGAAATGTTCAGAATTTTAGAATTTTAAATAATGTCTATACGTATACTTAAATACAAATACTTAATCATTTAATTCTTAATTATTTTTTTTATAATTCTTAATACTTTATGTAGATACCTGATTTAAACTAGTCACATGTTCTGCACTCTGATATGCTTTTTATCTTAGGGTAAGATCAGATAAGTGAATGAAACATTAACTTTATCAATCCTGGAGGAAATTAGAATTAGTCTTTATTAGTGTATGTCATTTATTATTCTAATTAAGCCCATTTCAATGCTTAAAAACGTACACTTTGAATTTAGAAATTGAACATTTTTAAGAATTTTAAACTTGTCAAAGTCATTAAATACAAGCACTTAAAGATTGATTGATTGATTGATTGATTGAGCATTTGTACAAATAACCTGGAAAATATTTACAGTAGATCCTGTTCCTATCGTCCGAATGCAGAATAGAAGTGAACTTATAAGACATTTTCAATTAGCTGAATGAATGTTTGAAATGATGAACGATGTTCAGGCTGTGAGTCTGATATAAAAACGAGCCTGTTGTCTTTCAGTGTGTTTTTGCCTCTGTTGGATAACCTTACACAGAATTGTACTGGTTGAAGATCAAATTTGAGCTGCTTTTCAGAGGAACAAGCTCATGGAGTATCTCAGAGAGCAGAAATGGGTTTGATATCAACATTTAGTTTGGAGGTACAAACATTTGTGTGGAAAATGTTTTGTTTTTTTGGAACTTTTCTAGGACTATATCGCCCCTAGTAAGATAAGGAAAAACAGAAATACTTATGAAACAAAAATTCTTAAAGCCCTGAGTGACTACTTTCATGTGAGCTTCATATTAACCACCACTGTGGAGTGGAACATGACAAAGACATTCAATCATCAACATGAATACAACAAAAATGGGGAAATGACATTTTTTTGCATCTGGGAAAATAAGGCATGGCTTGAGCAAAAGTGCATTAGGTGGCTGAGAAAATCTATTTAGAAAGCTGATTCCTGTCGGTCATTTTACAGACGATGTATTCGACAGGAAACCATGGATCCTGGGGGTGTAGCTTCGTAAACTTGGGTGGGAATGGGTAGTGAACAATCTAACCCACTTCATTAACCATTAGAGATATTATAGATATTTTATTGAGATATTATGATAAACACGTCCATGGCTCTCAATATAGGGTCGGTGAAGTGGACCAGGTGGTGGTGGAAATTACCCGCTTTTAAAAAAGTTTTATTTATTGATTTTTTAAAGTGATTACCCTGTTTTACTGCTCATGTGAAAGCAGTGCGATAATGCAAGGCTTGATAACTCAGAAACCAAAGAAACTAAGAACTTTCGAGAATAAACAGCTCCAGTAAACATCAAATATATTTGGAGTCCTAATCCTACCTAATGCACCTTGGCATAAACTAGTCACATGTTCTGCTCCGTGAAATTAATTCCAATGAACTGTGTCTTACGATACAAAATGAAGATTGAGATTTTTTTTTATCTTCAGTCATTAACTTCAAATTAAGTCCATTTCAAAAGATTAGAAATGTAACCTTTTTATATGAAAACTTCTAGATACATCATGAAGATACCTGGTCATAGATCATATGTGATATCTGTAGAAATAATATGAGAATGTTTTTTTTTATCGAACCACAGGGTGTGTGCAGTCTGAGAGAGACCGCTAAGGGCTAAGAGTAAAAACTGTCGTAAACCTGCTCTTAAACGAAATCACATCTCATATTTCGTTGCTTCAGCACTCCTTCCTAGACAATCTGCATTTCCCAAGTAAGAGCCACCGCGCCTAAATAGCAGCGTCTTTCTCAGCAGAGCTCGATTTTGCAACAGGTGAATGCCTTTTCCATGTGCGAGTGCCTCTGTGCTCTGTCTTATGTTACTGTAGATCTCCGGCTCTAACGATGCCAAGCTCCGCTGCATGCCAGGCTACCAGATCACATATTCGTATCTCACGGGGGGGGAAACAAGAGCGCGACACAGTAAAACCACATGTAGTCGTTGTTTAACGTCACCTGTCCACGAATCTACAGCGAACGCTAGCGTGAAACACCTGAAAGTTACCGAAAAAAGGTTGAAACGGATGGTGGGAATGTGTGAGACATCTTATGCATGTGAGACCTTTTAAAAGGAGGTCAGGCAACGACGCGAACTTTACGACCCCATTTCAGACGTCTTTCACTAGGGTTTGGACAAGAGTGTAATGTCTCCTGCAAATCAAGTGTGTGAAATATGATAACCGCTGAAATATAGCAAAGAACACAGCAACAAGGAAGTGACATCATGTCTTAAAGATACAATTAAGCCCTGAGGAAAAGATACAGATTTAACCTCCGTCTGAAAATAAACATGTCCATGGTAGCACGGCTTCATTTCTCCTTTCAATTA
>JAUCMX010000028.1:15578109-15618109 GCA_033459395.1 Hemibagrus guttatus | reverse complement strand
ATTAGAACAAACATTTAAAAAAGCTTAATAATCTCATCGAAACCGGGCAAAAAAACAAATCAGGAAATGATTTCTCTATTTTTTTAGATGATAAGTGAATGATTGAATGGTGAGATGTCCATCAATATTAAAGTGAATTTTTTTCTTTATTTGTCACATATACATTACTGCACAGTGAAATTCTTTCTTCGCATATCCCAACCTTAGGGTTTGGGGTCAGAGCTCCACTGGAGCAGGGTGGGTTAGGGGCCTTGCTCAAGGGCCCAGCGGTGGCAGATTGGCAGTGCTGGAGCTTGAACCCTGATCTTCCGGTTAACAACCCAGAGCCTTAACCTCTTGAGCTACCACCGCCCTGATAAAATGCAATCTATATAGAAAAATATATTTCTATATACAAATAATTATTGAACAACTAATAAAAGTGTTTTATTTCTCTTACAGCAATTTCAAACTTTTTTTTTATTCATTACAGAATGACATATTGTACCTTTTTTTAACCATTTACAGTAACATTTCATTATGTGAAACATTAGTTACTTTACTGCTGAATGTTACAAAGCACTGACACTGGAGACTCCTTCTATCCTTTTACAAATCTTACATAAACATCTCATTACAGAAAACTTCACCATGCCATTGATTCCACACGTAAAATATTGTTCATGATGAGCGTTCATCGTACAAACCTAATGCATAAATCTATAAATCAGAGGTGAGATTTTCCATGTACACTGATCTGAGGTCAGTCTGACCCCTAATTATAAGTCAGTCTGCTTTCTAACGCTGACACATGGACCACCGACCAGCCTCGGTCGTTCAAACAAATCATAAAATGATATTTTCAGTGAATATGATGTAATGCTGAATGCACATAGCAGACTAGAATTGTTTCTTGTTTTTGAGCATCTGAGGAGAAAAACAGGATGTGTAATGAATAGTCTATAAGTGGATGTCTTCCAAGCAAGCCTGTTCATGGGGTGAATGACTGCGTTTTCTCAGACTTTTTGCAGAAAAGAAGAAAAAACTTCAGATTCAAATTCTTACAATCTTTGTAATCTTATCAATGTCACACTTGAAACGAAGTTTTATCCTATAATCATTCGAAGTAATACCTTATTTTCTTCTTATACCACAGTGGTGTTGAATTCTGGATTCTGATTGGTCAGTTGGTGTTGATTCGTTATCTCATACTGCAGTGTTTAAGAGTTCATAACGTGCTAATGTGTTATCATTCATTCATTGTCTACCGCTTATCCGAACAATTCTCAGGTCACGGGGAAGCCTGTGCTTATCTCAGGCGCCATTGGGCATCAAGGCAGAATACACCCTGGACAGAGTGCCAACCCATCGCAGGGCACACACACTCTCATTCACTCACACAATATGGACAATTTTAGAGATGCCAATCAACCTACCATGCATGTCTTTGGATTGGGGGAGGAAACCCCCGAGGCACGGGGAGAACATGCAAACTCCACACACACTGAGGAGGCGGGAATCGAACCCCCAACCCTGGAGGTGCAAGGCAAACGTGCTAACCACTAAGCCACCGTGCCCCCCCCAGTGTGTTATCATTATTAAAGTAATAACTCATTCACAGAGGTCTGTATGAGTATGGATGACACTCCACACAACCTAAGCCTAATAATAAACAACAGCTTTTTTGAAACATAATTATTTAACAAATAAAACATTCACAGAGCACATTTACAGATGTGGAGAAGTTTTCGTTTAGGAGATTTGTAAAGGAGTCTCCAGTTCCAGCTCTTTGTAACCATAAGAGGTAAAGCTGTAACTTTCCATCCTGTTGTCTGGGCATCATGTTTTTTGTTTTTTTACAAAGAGAGAGAGGTGTGAGGACTAGAAAGAGAATATTTATAGCTGCTACAACCTAAGTGATGATAGAAAATGATGTGAAACTGATTGAATCCACAATATTTAATGTAATTGTAAATGGATAAAAATCACAAACTCTTTTTTCTTATATTAGAAATCTGTACTGATGTTTGAGCTCACTCTAACTGTCATGAATCATGTTTGGTGTCTTAACTTGGATTTAATTAAAAAAATAAAATAAAATAAAGAAAGTAAATTAAATTAATTAAATAAATGTATTCATTCATTAATAAAATAATAATAATAATAATAATAATAATAATAATTATAATAATAATGATAAAATGTAAAAAGCAAATGTAATTAACAATTAACTGAATTCTTTGCCTCCACTTTAGCGGTGTGCATGTCTCCATTATCACACACTTGTTTCAGAGTCATGGAGACTAATATTGGTCAGTGGTATTTGTGGTATTCCAAGTGTGAAATGTTACTCTAGTTCAACAAATATGCTGCAAATATTACCGCAAATATTACCTCAACGTTCATTCCCGCAATCCCTCAATTTCACGTCGATGTTTCATCTTCTGTGTGTGAGCTTAGAGCTCCATCTGCAGGTCACTGAGTGTAGTGCAGCACATAGAAAACACTGCTGGGAAGGGGAGGTTAAGCAGGTTTACACTACTTGTGTTGTGTGTGATTTCCAAAATATTGAACTGAAATGAGTTTCCACATGGGTTTAGAATGATCTTAAAATGGGCTAAAAAATCTATACAAAACCATGTCCTCCAGATGTCACTTATTGTGTATTTTTAAAACATTTACAGATCAGCTGGATAGATAATACCACACCATACCCTTATCCATGCCTTAATTTACACAATTACAAGCAATAGCCTGGAAAAGAAAATATGGCAATTATTGTCTGATTCTAAAAAAACAAAAATGGTAGTGAGTCATGTGGGACATGAAGGAGCTGACTCTTATGAGTGAACTGAGTCAAATGATGTGACTCACTATACTGAACATGTTATTAGGGAAACACTTGTTTGTTTTTATTGTAAAAACACATTAACCATTTCGAGTCTTAAGACTGTCTTTCCCAGTTAAGCCGCAAAGAACATTTTTTTAAACATTTAACACCTCACCGCATATTTAAACAATTGATATTTATATTAGCTTTAAACAGCTGAAATAGTTTATAGTTTGACTATTTTGACTTTGTGCTGCTCCCATGTCTTTACTCCTCATACGCATCGGTTGATCAGAAATAAAATTAAAACCAGCTGCCCAATATTGTGTAGTTCCTTTTTTGCCACATTGACTCCACAAGACTTCAGAAGGTGTGCTGTGGTATCTCTACTTGAGTGAGATGTTAGCAGCAAATACTTTAAGTCTTCAAGGATTGGATATGTTTGTCCAGCACATCCCACAGACACCTGATTGGATTGAGATCTGGGGAATTTGGAGGCTGAGTCAACACCCTGAAGTTTCTCAAACCATTCCTGAAGAGTGTGGCAGGGAGCATTATACTGCTGCCATTAGGGAATACCGTTGCCATGAAGGGATGTATTTGATCAGCAGGTGGTACGTGTTAAAGTAACGTCCACATGAATACAGGACCCAAAATTTCTCACACTGTTTCCATTGTCTCGCCATCTTCCCATAGTTCAATTCAATTCGATTTTATTTGTACAGCGCTTTTAACAATGGACATTGTCTCAAAGCAGCTTTACAGAGCATATAGTAAACCTGGCCCGTCTTTTCCCCAGGTAAGTGACACACACACACACACACACACACACACACAACACAAAACACACCTGGCCATAATTCATCAGACCAGGACACCTTCTTCCATTGCTCCATGATCCAGTTCTGTTGCTCACATGTCCATTATAGAAGCTTTCGGTGTTGTACAGGAGTCAGCATGGTCACTCTGACGCTCCATACGCAGCAGTCTGTGACGCTCTGTGTGTTCTGACTCCTTTCATTCAAAGCCAGACTTCACTTTTCCAGCAGTTTGTGCTACAGTAGCTCTTCTGTGGGATCTTCTAACACGCATCAAAGAGCCTTCAGAGCCCATGACCCTGTCACCGGGTCACCGGCTGTCCTTCCTTTTAGCACTTTATGTAAGTACTAAACACTACATTCCTGGACACCACACAAGATCTGCTGTTTTGGAGATGCTCTGACTCAGAGATGCTCTAGAAATCACCATTTGGCTTTTTGTCAAAGTCATTGTTGTTGGTTTTAATCTTATAGCTGATCAGCATGGATGTATCAGTGTATGGCGGAGACGGAGTGGCCATCATTTCTCGTATTTGAAGCTGTAAATGGCAGGCCTCCTGTTGTTAAACTGGTTTTATAGGTGACCACAGTTTCCAGAGGGTTAAATAAGCAAGAGCTTTTAGCAGCTGTGTCTACTAATAAAACTAAGACTGAGGTATGCTTATCCCACATCATCTGTATCTGTCACCATCCTACAGTGTGGCATCTCACACTGACCACAATGAGACATGACAGACATTTATATTTTTTTACTGGGGTTTTTTGTTTATTTGTTTTTCTTGACACATTATATACAGTATATGGCTCATGGCACATTATTTCTAATGTGTAGTTTTAAAACTACACATTAGAAATAATGTAAATATAAACATTGAATAGATATCTAAATGTTAAATATTAATAAATAAATAAATGCTTAATGTAAATATTACGTTTAATATGTATATAAAAAATTAAAATTGTGAATATGCAATATTAAATGTTAATTAAAAAAAATGTAAATGTTTATATTACATTACATTTGCATTTCATCACAATTAGATTAATGTCAAACATTAAGAGCTTACAGCAGCTCTATGCAATGTCTATAAATGCCATTCCTTTCTTTTTAGCATCTTACTATCCTGAGAAAAATCCACTCGGATCCTGCGTAATTCCTCAGTGGTCCATCCGTCCTCTTCTCCTCCCTGAGAGTAGATCCCAGAGCACATTCCTTCCTCAAGCCTGTTAGAGAGTTCAGCGGTCGAAACGCACTACACTGTGGTCTTAAAAAAGCATGCTGACGTGAACAGATGCGTCAGCTACAGTAGGGTTTGACGAACAGGCACCAAGATTTTAAATATGGAAAAGAAAACTCTTCTGAAGCTTTATATTCTTCACACAAGATCGGGGTCATATTAAATGACAGCAACAGGGAAAGCAGCATAAACAATTTTGAGTAGATTGTTATTATTGTTAAAAGATGACCAAAGTTACTGTTAATAAGTGATGTAGCGACATGAATAATTGTTTAGCGATTAAAAAAAACATAATGTGCATTCATACATAGGCATACAACATGTGATGTTACAGTAAAATAACCAGACAGCATGGTGTAGAGTTCCTGTGGAGATGCCACCCTAAATTTTTCAATAACAGCACTTCTTGAAGTGATTTATTCCTCTCACGTTACAGCATCCTGCCATCGTTAACCTAAACTTTATTAAAGTATGTATGTTTTACTTTAATAGTTAAATATATATAAATACAATTTGCAGTAAAATGCAATGTTGTTTAAAATCCACAAGATAAGTTAGTTCTTGTGATCGTGTGATCTTGTGTTCTTGTGAACAGCTTTAATTTAAAGTCTCTTGAAGTTAATAAGACAAAAACACAGCTTATCTCCCTATTCCAGTCTTCCTTACTCACCATCTCACCATCCCACAAAATAACTTTAATACCCCTGCCATTAGCCCATGCTCCTCATGGTGAGAACAGCGTTTGGACATGCTGATACTCCCCTCTGAGAGAGATTAAAGTGGAGCCTCTTCACTCTGTCAGTGCTCCAGCCTCCAGACCTTGTATGGTTGATGATGGTGTCTCGGATGGTTCGGTCTGTCTCTCTGTTTTAGCCTGAGGGACCTGGATGGGGATATAAAACCCACTGGAGTGCATTTCTCTCCGCCTCATTTCACAGCTTCCTTTTAATTCTCTCTCTTCTGCTGCCTTTAACATGGCACCAAAGAAAGTAGAGCCCAAGAAGGAGGCAAATAAAGCAGGTACATCTGAATCGGAGAAGCCCAAGGAACCTGACTTTGACCCAAAGAGCATTGCAGTGAGTAATTCAGGTATTTGTGTGTTGCTAGTCACAGGTGTTGAAGAATCATTATTACAAACCTAAGGAAAAGAGATAGGACTTTATTCTTAGTTTTTCATTCAGTGTACCAGTCTGGTGTATAGATAACATTGTCACATCCATAGTTTTTTTTTATTGATTGTATTTTAATCATGGTCATAAGTGTAAGTTGGATTTTATACCACAGCTGTTAAATTCTCAAATCTGATTGGTTGATTGGTTCGTTTTCTAGCAGCTCTGACCATTTGGCTATACTAACATTTCTATACTAACAGCTAATTCAGAAGAATGAGCAGATGCCCCAAATAGTATAAAACTAATAAATAATAATAAATAGACTACAAATCATGCCGTTATTTAACAAATAAAATGTATATAAGCTGATATGGTGAAGTTTCCAGAGGTTTTTTCTGAGACGCTTTTGGTGCATTGTATCTCAAAGACAAATTTTTTGTAGTTGTTCCACACCATTACATGTAACTATAAATGGATAAAAAGAACACTGTACCATTCTTCAAATAATGGTTGGTCCGTTGCTGTGGTATGAGAGGAAAACAGCTTAAAGGTGTTAACAGTAACTGCATGTTGCCTTGGGTTGCATCACACCATGCTATCTTTGATTATTCTTCCCTATAACAGTTAGGGATGTGGAAATGAATTTCCATTCTTTCCAACATATATACCAATTTTCTAAGAAGTTGAGTGGAATTCAGTGGAATCTCCTGAGGTGGTGTTGGCCAGAAGCTTTGTTTCAAATAAAAACGTTCCCTTCATTAGCAATCCATGATACAACGAAAATGTTTTTTCTCTTGAGATCTACATTCCCAGAGAGTGAAACATATCAACCAGGTCCAAATAACTCCGTGAGCATTTGGTTCAGTATGCTGACTGCAGTCCACATGTCACCTCATTCCATATCCACATCCTTCTAAACAATTGGTCTTGTCTACATTAGAGCTTGTTGGAACCTAATGTGCCTCTGATCCAGGCTTAACCCAGCCTTTACCCCAGGGACAGCGCAGAAGTATAGAGTTTCACAGTCGCTTCCCTGGTTCTGATACAGCTGTCCGTTATTCTTAGAGCTCATAATTGGTGATGGAAATACGGGAATGACCTCGAACAGGCTGATTCCTCTTGAGGGTATGGTGAGCATCTGCAGTACTGCTGAGTGGAGTGCATACAGTTGAGTAACATTTGGTTTAAACTTAATGTGAGTGGTCCTTACTTTGCTGCTCTTATGGAAATTCAGGGGTGCTCAGAGTTCTGTTCTAGTGACCAGAAGGTTGCGAGTTCAAATCCCAAAGCTGTTAGAAACCCACTTTTGGGTCTATTAAACCTCGACTGCAAAGCTGTAAATAGTCTACATTGTATTCTGTGTCTCTTGCCTCTAGAAACTGAGGCTTCCTCAAGATTACTTTGGATAGTTATTGCTTCTTGGCTTCTTCTAAAGTCCTCTATGTTAGCAAAACACTCTGGTGTGGTAGCCTTCAGTGGATACGCTGAAGAAACTCTAGTAACTTTGATAAAATGTCCCTGGGATTAATGGTATATTGGGGTGTGGTGGGTTGTGGTGCAGTATGATGTGGTGTGGTGTGTTGGGGTGTGTTGAGGTATGGTGTGCTGGGGTGCGGTGTGGTGTAGTGTGATATAGGGTGTTGGGGTGTGTTGTGGCATGATTCAGTGGGGTGTGGAGTGGTGGGGTGTGTTGAGATGCTCTATGGTGGGATGCAGTGTGGTGTGGTACAATGTGGTGTGGTGGGGTAAGGTGCGGTGTGGTGTGGTATGATGGGGTGTGGTGTGATGGGTTGGAGTGAAGTGTCTTGGGGTGTGGTGCCATTTGTAAATGGCGTGTCAATGTCTGTTGCCTCTCTTCTTAGATTGAATTCACTGCAGATCAGATTGAAGGTAAGAATTGAATTCATTGTGGTTCATCTCACCAAACTCATGTACACATTATTCTGTATTATTAAATGCATTAATATTAACAGCCAAAATTTGGATCTGTTTCTGTCATTTAGAACCAGGGGTATCTGATAGGAAAAATGTATCATGAAGTTAATATATCGCAATATTGCTATCATATCATCATATCACCCAGTCCTACCTCATATGCTCCAATCTGTCCTAACAGAGTTTAAAGAGGCCTTCATGCTGTTTGATAGAACACCTAAAGGAGAAATGAAGATCTCTTACGCTCAGTGTGGAGATGTGATGAGAGCTTTGGGTCAAAACCCTACCAATGCTGAGGTCATGAGGGTGCTGGGTAAACCCAAACCTGAAGGTCAGAGGTTCAAACTTTGTTATTCTTTAATCTAGACAACACATAACAAATTTAGCCCTTGTATTTTAGGTGTTAAATTTTTCTGATTATCTCCTGACCTTCTTCAGAATTGACCACCAAGCTCATGGATTTTGAGACCTTCCTGCCCATGTTTCAGCATGTGTCCAAGTCAAAGGACCGTGGCACATTCGAGGACTTTGTGGAAGGGTTGCGTGTCTTTGACAAAGAAGGAAACGGCACGATAATGGGAGCGGAGCTTCGCCATGTTCTACAGACATTAGGTAAGCATCAGCATCTTTTGGTAGATGCTATTATCCAGAGAGACGTCTACATTGCATCAAATGTAGATGATTGTCTGGACCATGAACTCCACTTCCAAGACCGCAAACATTCAGCTAGTTGCAGTAACACTAAATTTGTGTTTTCAATCCTGACATTACCTCAAGTACATCAAGTCTTTTCCCCTGTGTATGTTATTCTGCTTTTGCCTGGTTTTTGATTTACATGTTTAATTTGTCTTGTGTTTCCTCTTTGCTCCTCGTATGGTCCTGTTAGTTGTTCTGTGATGTCCCACAGATCTTTATTAAAATTCTTGACTTGCTTGTTTTTCTGCTAACGCAATTTGGTATCATTCCTATGCATCCTACACGCTTAATTTAAGGTGGAGGTTTATCAAAAATCTGAAATTTATGCAGAATAATATCAGCATTAATCCAAGCCAAAAATATTTTTAAAAACAGCTTGTTTTTTTTTTATTCTTGAACATTTTTGTGAGTGACAGACTTCCTTTACTTGCAGCAACAGTATGTAGGCTTAATAAATAGCTTGTAGTTGGTGTGAATTTTGTGATTTATTGAATCAAGTGACTGAGTCCTGAAAAAAATCCTGCAGGGGAGAAAATGACAGAAAATGAGGTCGAACAAGTCTTAGCAGGACAAGAAGACGCTAACGGCTGCATCAACTATGAAGGTAACATTGGTGTTTTAACCGTATCCTATTTCAAGCAGTGACACTGAAGCCTCCTTCCATAATCACTAAATATATTTCCTCACAGAAATCTTCATCCTATAAAGTAAATAATAAGTTTTTAATCATTATATTAATAATCTTAGATAATGTATACATCTGTATAAATCCCAAGCATCTTACTGTAGGTTATCAATTACTGTCTGTTTATTTCCTTACAGCTTTTGTTAAATACATCATGTCTGGATAATTTTAATATCACAGACAAGTCACTGGAGTTACGGTATGTTAGTATTGGTTGTCTATAAAGCAGTGGTGTAAATATCTGATATAAATAAAGAATTCCTACCCATTTCTGCATTTGTCTCTCTTTCAGGATTTGTCAGTCCTGAGGTGTCTGGAACCCACAAGAAATTGGAGAACAAATCTATTCATACAATGTTTTTTGCCCCCACTATCATTTTTTAAAAACTATTTATGTAATGTTCTTGGTGTCTTGATTCTTGAATAAATCATTCAATAAATTGTGTAGGTTTATTCCAGGTTCTCTGATTTCCTGTAACTTTGGAAATGTCTAATATTTTCTGAATGTTTTCAGTCGGCCGGAGCAAGAACTAAAACATAGGTTTAACAAGGTTTTGTTTTTTTGTTTTGTTTTTTGACAAAATAAAGAAAAACTCCAGATTTCTGACAACTAACAGAAAATGAGGAACTGGGAATCCACATAGGAAAGACAAAAATTAATAGCTCATATTCAATTAGCTCTTTACTAAATATAGCTAATTTAGCGATTTCTCTCTGTCTCTCTCTATTCAATTATTATTTTTTTATTTATTTACTGAGACAACCTGTTAAGAAGAATGAAAGGAAAGCGATTGTTCACAGACTCCTCGATGTCGGCACACGTACAGCGTTAACGTCTCAGCATCACAACCGGCAACCGCAGCATCAGCACCACCAAAAAACCCCGTTACACCGACCAAAGCAGCGGCTCGATCCCAAACCACTCTAAGTGCAGCGCTTAGGGTCACTGCGTAGGGTGACCCTAAGACCCTTACTTTAATAATGTGAAGTAACGTTCATGCTAGTAGAGGACTGTTGAATAGTACTGCAGGAAAATATATTCTGTCTCTTTAGCGCCCCCTCTTCTTCAAGGCCAAAGGAGAAACTGCACTCTATTGAAATTCAATTTCTGTAGCGCCCCCTTCGTCTCAGGACGAAATAGGAACTGCACTCATCTATAATTCACTTGTTTTTAGCGCCCCCTTCTCCTCAGGCCAGAGCAGGAACTGCACTCTGCTTTAATTTAGTCTCTTTAGCGCCCCCTTCCTCTCAGGACGAAATAGGAACTGCACTCATCTATAATTCAGTTGTTTTTAGCGCCCCCTTCTCCTCAGGCCAGAGCAGTAACTGCACTCTGCTTTAATTTAGTCTCTTTAGCGCCCCCTTCCTCTCAGGACGAAATGGGAACTGCACTCATCTATAATTCAGTTGTTTTTAGCGCCCCCTTTTCTTCAGGCCAGAGCAGGAACTGCACTCTGCTTTAATTCAGTCTTTTTAGCGCCCCCATCTTCCTCGGGTTAGAAAAGGAAGTGAATCTCAGTTGATTACCGTTGATCAGCGCACACTGCTGCAGTTGGACAGACAATATCTGTGTGTCGCGCAGGTGAGTTAAATATCTTGTAAATCATGCAAAACTGCCCGGGTTAAGCATTTACATCTACAGGTAATTTATGTGACTAAGAAACTGTCTCAGATGATCAGCTGCTCGCTGTCTCTGCGGCTGGATTCGCCGTTGCTGGGTGTGTGTGTGTGTGTGTGTTTTGGTGGAGAGAGAGAGAGAGAGAGAGAGAGAGAGAGAGAGAGAGAGAAGATGGACTGCTTCTAGTTACTTCTCTAAATGTTGAGCCATCTGCTGAGCTCGCAGGCAAAGCAGTTTTTTTAAGAGGTATGGTGTAGATTCATAATATCTCAGTTTTTCGTAAGCTCTTTTGCTAGTTTATATTCAAAACATATGATTTTTATAGAAACACCGGCAGCTGCAAGATGACATTAGCAAGCAGCCTGCCAAACCCTTGTCAAATGCTGTGACACCCCCGCCAGAGATTTATTTCATTTTATTTATTGATATTTATTCTATTTATATATCACACACAGTCAGATACAGTCATTTAAAATATATAAGGTATTTCATTTATTTATTTTATTTTATTTCTGGCTTTTGTTTTACACCAAGTCAGCCCTGGTTCACGGGGGGAAATGGGGAGACTGCTCGTATCCCAAACGCCACCTTTATCAGACGTAGTGCGCACTACATCGCTTCTAGAAGCCGTTACGTCACACCCTACGCAGTGACCCTAAGCGCTGCACTTAGAGTGGTTTGGGATCGAGCCGCTGCTTCGGTCGGTGTAACGGGGTTTTTTGGTGGTGCTGATGCTGCGGTTGCCGGTTGTAATGCTGAGACGTTAACGCTGTACGTGTGCCGACATCGAGGAGTTTGTGAACAATCGCTTTCCTTTCATTCTTCTTAACAGGTTAGTGTCAATATTTCTTCATTTATATTATTTTTTATAAAGGAGGAAATGTGATTAGATAACCGGAGCAGGTGTACTTAAATCCTTTTACAGGCGATAAAATGTCATTTATGATCTTTATATTTGTTTTTGGAAAGGTTGAAGGTAGGATTTTGTCCAATTTAGCCAGTAATAATTAATGATAATAATTAATTTAGCCACTAATAAAGAGATTTTAATGCTCACGGTTATTTCACTCGCTGTGCTTTGTACTGGTGGGTTAGCTTTAAGCTAAACAAACATTTTTTTTTTTTTTTATGATTTTAAGCTTCTTTGTGTGTTGTAAAAAAAAAAATGCAAATGAAATACTCTGGTAATTATTCGTGTTTTTTCTTTTCTTTTTGCCTTTTAAATGATATTAATAGATTTGCCCAGATATGTAGGGGGTAACGCTAGTTTTTTTTTTTTTTTTTCTCCCTCTCTTCCGACGGACACACCCTCTCTTGTGCGCGCTCCCTGCTCCTGCATCTGCCTCAACTTTACGCCCTAAAAATGCGCCATTTTGTCTCTAATTGCGGGATTTCTTTTATTCCTTCTTCCAATTTCCGTCGTTGTTAGCTAGAAATTCGAAGAGAAAAGTGGGGATGGAGGTTTGATAAGGCTTAGGGAGATAAAAGCGGAATCTTTGTCACTTCCTCCACCTCCACGCCCATCCTTTCGGCTGAATCCTAAACGCTTCATTCTCCCTGAATAGGCACACTACAAGGGTGGGTCTCAAATAATCGCTGTCTTTCTGCAGATATAGATCAGGGCTGCCACATGTGCAGGATAAATCCATCCATAAAATGAGTTCGCTCATAAAAATCAGCATTTTGTCTGAAAATGATGGAGATTTTAACATACATCATTTTTTTTCTTCAATTTTCTCCACCCATTTGCTAACTCTGTGTGTCACACAGCCAACACGTGCCTTCTCTGAGACACCTGAAGCCACTGCATCTTTTCCAGCAGCTTCACTGGGCAGTGTTACATGCTTGGAGGAAAGCGCTATCCGCCCTCTTCCTCATACACAAGCTCACAGATGTCCATGATTGGTTAGCGTCTCTTAGATTGGTTAGATGGGTTAGCACAGCCAATTACACTCCTCCTGGGTTTCAAAATTCACATGAACTTTAATGACATCCCATCCTTAATCTGTAGGGTTTAATATGGAGTTGCCCCGCCCATTGCAGCTATAACAGCTTCAACTCTTCTGGGAAGGCTTTCCACAAGGTTTAGGAGTGTGTTTATGGGAATTTTTGACCGTTCCTCTAGAAGTGCATTTGTGAGGTCAAGCACTGATGTTGGACGAGAAGGTCTGGCTCGCAGTCGCCGCTCTAATTCATCCCAAAGGTGTTCTATGGGGTTGAGGTCAGGACTCTGTGCAGGACAGTCAAGTTCCTCCACACCAAACTCACTCATCCATGTCTTTATGGACCTTGCTTTGTGCACTTGGTGAGCAGTCATGTTGGAACAGGAAGGGGTCATCCCCAAACTGTTCCCACAAAGTTGGGAGCATGAAATTGTCCAAAATGTCTTGGTTTGAAACTGAAGCGATAAGAGTTCCTTTCACTGGAACTAAGGGGCCGAGCCCAACCCCTGAAAATTAACACCTGGATTCAAGTTCAAGTTCAAGTTTTGGATTGTCCCAAAACTTTTGGCAATAAATGTCCTCAATTTTAGACATTAGCACTATGATTTATATAAATTCTGATGATGTATTATTTTAGTTCAGGATAATGCTACTGCTATGTGGATAATGATGTGCAGTAATATGTTTGAGGTCAGTTAGGTGTTTCAGCATTATTTAATGAGATGCAGCCGGATTTTACTTTAGCCATGCACACAGTTTTTTTTCCTAAAATCGCGCTCCAGCTCTGTTTCATTTCCCCTGTAAATAATCCAGTTATCCACGGTGATTAAAGAGCACAGGTTCGAGGAGCAGAATTCAGTTTACTGACCACACTGCTTATTAAAATGCTTCAGAACAAAACACATTTGCTGGGTCATTATTTATTTCATGATTATTGGCGTGGCAGTAAATGAGACTCTGGTAAATGAGACTCTGGTAAATGAGACTCTGAGTGTTTCCTGTGCTTCAGGCTGAGGTAGAAAGGTAAAGATACGAATACTGAGCTGATGATCAGCTTCCACACGCATCACTGTCATTTAATCATTTAATTCAGTGTTGCCGGCACTTTTCAGAGCAAAAAAGGTCTCTACCAGTCACTAGATGACATCATAAACTAATCTGCATATTAGTCTTTGTGATGAAAGATTAGTATAGAATAAAAGTTAGTTGGCATATCCAGTTATAAATTAAGATACATAGAGAAGGAAGGTTTTTATTAGAATAGAAAATAATACGAAGGTACTAAATATTTTCAAGAGCAATTAAGATAAAGAATGAAGAAGTGTGAAGGTGGGTGGGGATCAGTGATTGGTTATTAAGAAACAGTAGTGATCAGTGATTGGTTATTAAGAAACAGTAGTGATCAGTGATTGGTTATTAAGAAACAGTAGTGATCAGTGATTGGTTATTAAGAAACAGTAGTGATCATTCATTCATTGTCTGCCGCTTATCCGAACTATTCTCGGGTCACGGGGAGCCTGTGCCTATCTCAGGCGTCATAGGGCATCAAGGCAGGATACACCCTGGATGGAGTGCCAACCCATCGCAGGGCACACACACACTCTCATGCAATCACACACTACAGACAATTTAGAGATGCCAATCAACCTACAATGCATGTCTTTGGATTGGGGGAGGAAACCGGAGCACCCAGAGGAAACCCCCGAGGCACGGGGAGAACATGCAAACTCCACACACACGGCGGAGGCGGGAACCGAACCCCCAACCCTGGAGGTGTGAGGCAAATGTCCTAACCACTAAGCCACCGTGCCCCCCAACAGTAGTGATCAGTGATTGGTTATTAAGAAACAGTAGTGATCAGTGATTGGTTATTAAGAAACAATAGTGATCAGTGATTGGTTATTAAGAACCAATAGTGGTTATTAAGAATGGTTATTAATAATGGTTATTAAGAACCAATAGTAGTGATCAGTGATTGGTTATTAAGAAACAGTAGTGATCAGTGATTGGTTATTAAAAAACAGTGGTGATCAGTGATTGGTTATTAAGAAACAGTGGTGATCAGTGATTGGTTATTAAGAAACAGTAGTGATCAGTGATTGGTTGTTAAGAAACAGTAGTGATCAGTGATTGGTTATTAAAAAACAGTGGTGATCAGTTATTGGTTATTAAGAAACAGTGGTGATCAGTGATTGGTTATTAAGAAACAGTAGTGATCAGTGATTGGTTGTTAAGAAACAGTAGTGATCAGTGATTGGTTGTTAAGAAACAGAAGTGATCAGTGATTGGTTATTAAAAAACAGTGGTGATCAGTGATTGGTTATTAAGAAACAGTGGTGATCAGTGATTGGTTATTAAGAAACAGTAGTGATCAGTGATTGGTTGTTAAGAAACAGTAGTGATCAGTGATTGGTTATTAAGAAACAGTGGTGATCAGTGATTGGTTATTAAGAAACAGTAGTGATCAGTGATTGGTTGTTAAGAAACAGTAGTGATCAGTGATTGGTTGTTAAGAAACAGTAGTGATCAGTGATTGGTTGTTAAGAAACAGTAGTGATCAGTGATTGGTTATTAAAAAACAGTGGTGATCAGTGATTGGTTATTAAGAAACAGTGGTGATCAGTGATTGGTTATTAAGAAACAGTAGTGATCAGTGATTGGTTGTTAAGAAACAGTAGTGATCAGTGATTGGTTATTAAAAAACAGTGGTGATCAGTGATTGGTTGTTAAGAAACAGTAGTGATCAGTGATTGGTTATTAAAAAACAGTGGTGATCAGTGATTGGTTATTAAGAAACAGTGGTGATCAGTGATTGGTTATTAAGAAACAGTAGTGATCAGTGATTGGTTGTTAAGAAACAGTAGTGATCAGTGATTGGTTGTTAAGAAACAGTAGTGATCAGTGATTGGTTGTTAAGAAACAGTAGTGATCAGTGATTGGTTATTAAAAAACAGTGGTGATCAGTGATTGGTTATTAAGAAACAGTGGTGATCAGTGATTGGTTATTAAGAAACAGTAGTGATCAGTGATTGGTTATTAAGAAACAGTAGTGATCAGTGATTGGTTGTTAAGAAACAGTGGTGATCAGTGATTGGTTGTTAAGAACCAATAGTGGTTATTAAGAATGGTTATTAATAATGGTTATTAAGAACCAATAGTAGTGATCAGTGATTGGTTATTAAGAAACAGTAGTGATCAGTGATTGGTTATTAAAAAACAGTGGTGATCAGTGATTGGTTATTAAGAAACAGTGGTGATCAGTGATTGGTTATTAAGAAACAGTAGTGATCAGTGATTGGTTGTTAAGAAACAGTAGTGATCAGTGATTGGTTATTAAAAAACAGTGGTGATCAGTTATTGGTTATTAAGAAACAGTGGTGATCAGTGATTGGTTATTAAGAAACAGTAGTGATCAGTGATTGGTTGTTAAGAAACAGTAGTGATCAGTGATTGGTTGTTAAGAAACAGAAGTGATCAGTGATTGGTTATTAAAAAACAGTGGTGATCAGTGATTGGTTATTAAGAAACAGTGGTGATCAGTGATTGGTTATTAAGAAACAGTAGTGATCAGTGATTGGTTGTTAAGAAACAGTAGTGATCAGTGATTGGTTATTAAGAAACAGTGGTGATCAGTGATTGGTTATTAAGAAACAGTAGTGATCAGTGATTGGTTGTTAAGAAACAGTAGTGATCAGTGATTGGTTGTTAAGAAACAGTAGTGATCAGTGATTGGTTGTTAAGAAACAGTAGTGATCAGTGATTGGTTATTAAAAAACAGTGGTGATCAGTGATTGGTTATTAAGAAACAGTGGTGATCAGTGATTGGTTATTAAGAAACAGTAGTGATCAGTGATTGGTTGTTAAGAAACAGTAGTGATCAGTGATTGGTTATTAAAAAACAGTGGTGATCAGTGATTGGTTGTTAAGAAACAGTAGTGATCAGTGATTGGTTATAAAAAACAGTGGTGATCAGTGATTGGTTATTAAGAAACAGTGGTGATCAGTGATTGGTTATTAAGAAACAGTAGTGATCAGTGATTGGTTGTTAAGAAACAGTAGTGATCAGTGATTGGTTGTTAAGAAACAGTAGTGATCAGTGATTGGTTGTTAAGAAACAGTAGTGATCAGTGATTGGTTATTAAAAAACAGTGGTGATCAGTGATTGGTTATTAAGAAACAGTGGTGATCAGTGATTGGTTATTAAGAAACAGTAGTGATCAGTGATTGGTTATTAAGAAACAGTAGTGATCAGTGATTGGTTGTTAAGAAACAGTGGTGATCAGTGATTGGTTGTTAAGAAACAGTAGTGATCAGTGATTGGTTGTTAAGAAACAGTAGTGATCAGTTATTGGTTGTTAAGAAACAGTAGTGATCAGTGATTGGTTATTAAAAAACAGTGGTGATCAGTGATTGGTTATTAAGAAACAGTGGTGATCAGTGATTGGTTATTAAGAAACAGTAGTGATCAGTGATTGGTTGTTAAGAAACAGTAGTGATCAGTGATTGGTTGTTAAGAAACAGTAGTGATCAGTGATTGGTTGTTAAGAAACAGTAGTGATCAGTTATTGGTTGTTAAGAAACAGTAGTGATCAGTGATTGGTTATTAAGAAACAGTAGTGATCAGTGATTGGTTATTAAGAAACAGTAGTGATCAGTGATTGGTTATTAGGAAACAGTAGTGATCAGTGATTGGTTATTAAGAAACAGTAGTGATCAGTGATTGGTTATTAAGAAACAGTAGTGATCAGTGATTGGTTATTAAGAAACAGTAGTGATCAGTGATTGGTTGTTAAGAAACAGTAGTGATCAGTGATTGGTTATTAAGAAACAGTAGTGATCAGTGATTGGTTGTTAAGAAACAGTAGTGATCAGTGATTGGTTATTAAGAAATAATAAACCTATCCCTAGACAGCTGTGCTCTGAGACTGATAGCTGTATTTAGTGCAGGAAAATTTCTAACATCTATTCAGAAAACCACTAGATTTGTCACTTTATAATTTTTTTTAAAATTAAAGTCACTAAAAGTTAAACAGTTTTTCACTTAGATTTTAAGCTCTGTTATTAAGCTTCAAATGTAGGGGGCATTGGTGGCTCAGTGTTTCTCACCTACCATGCGGAAGGCCTGGGTTCAATTCCCAGCCAATGCCCAAACCCCAGCCACTGGATGCAGTGCCGGTCCCAAGCCCGGAAAAATGTGAGCGTTGTGGCAGGAAGGGCATCTGGCGTAAAACCTGTGCCAAGTTGTTGTGCAGTCCAGTTGGTCTGCTATGGTGACCCCAAACAGGGAGCAGCCGAAAGCAACTTCTATTAAGTTTCAAATGTGTCACTATTGATTTAGTGTTACTTTTTACCAAACCTCAGAAATGAACATCATGAATCTATATTTTAAACTACTGCCAAAAATAGATACAGTTCATGTATGTGTAATGGAGTTTTTTTTTTCTTAGGTTCATCGCTACCATAGCAACAACTAGCGATGCTAACAGAGCGCGTCTCTTCCTGGAGGAGCAGGAGAGATGATGTAGGAGGAGTGATGAGAGATAAATATCGATCGTGTGATTTTAGTGTCTGAGTTAATAAATCCTCACAGACCGCATGTTGAACAGTCCTGTAGTTATTCTCTGACAGATTTATTGATGTTTTTACTTCAAAAAGGCAAAGGAGAATCCAGAGATTAATGCATCTGAATGCCCTGGAAACACACACCTGAGAAAAGACACTGTTGTGGGCGCGGTGGTAATCCTTCAAGAAAACTGCTCTAATAATATGAGAGACATTATCTGTATCGCTAACACCAAGCAGAGGATGCCTGATAGGAAATGAGCAAGAAATACATAATGCACTGGATGCACCTGGAAGGCATTAACCCATATTTCCTCTACTATATACGCACCCTAGAGTGCACATTTTCCTTCACTAGGACCTAGAAGGCACTTTCATTTTCTTGCCTAAAGGGGAGCCTATAGGGCACTGTACCTAGTTGTTCTCTAAGGAGCAGCACCTTAGAAGACATTTGCTATTTGTATTCTTCATCACGTTTCCTCACACATCCGGGAAACCCAGAGGGCATGTCATCTCTTTTTCCTGCTTGTGTGGAAGCCTATAGGGCACTGCGATCCATTTTCTCTCACATAGAGGAGCCTATACGGCATCTCATCTGTGCCAACAACCTAGAGGGCATTTCATCATATTTTTCCATTTGAAGGGCAGCCATTAGGGCACTTCATTGTGATTTCTCCACTTCGAGGGCACCTAGAAGGCATTATGTGATGTTGTTATATGTAGCACAGGATCAGCCTTGAGGGCTGATATATTTTTTTTTTACTTTTTTAAATATTTTTACTCGACTTACCATCACAGAGTGACATAATGTAGCCAGCTTAATAACTAATGCTAGATAGATACTAGATTGCAGGTGATTTTCGTATATTGGAAAGTTGTTAATGTATAAAAAATCTCATCTTAATCATAAATCAGTGCACCAAATCTAGGTGTAACCATGACAACAGGAATACGTTCTTCATAGGTTAGTGTGCAATGGATCATCGTAATTTAGTGTGACACCAACACACAGGAGGTAACCATAACAACAGTCGCGTATTACAAACTCGAACTTTAGCCTTAAAAAGCAACCACTTTATTTCATTTCTTTATTATTCAATTGTAAGGATTTAGTTTTAGTCGTAACTGGTTATCGTCACACTTTAGTGTAGTTTTGATGTTTAGAAATGCTCAGTGCATCATCTGTATCAAGGTGTGAGGTTTTTGCATGCTGAGAATTTGGGCTCATTACAGTAGGACACACAGATGGAGGAGACACCACACACACACACACACACACACACACACACATGTCCTTATGTGATACTGCAAGGTCAAACATGATTTATAAGAACACATGACATCAGAGACGGCAGCCTTTTACTGAGAGTACACAGAAATACTGAGAGAGAGAGAGAGAGAGAGAGAGAGAGAGAGAGAGAGAGAGAGCAAGGCATAAGAGAAAAAAAAAAACAAAAAGAAAAGGCTGCTAGATAAGAGAGGCAGATTAATAGAGGCATGCAGGGGGAAAGAGAACGAGATTGAGTGAGAGAAATGGAGAAAAAGAGAGACAGAAAAAAAAGGAAAGAGATCCAGAGGGAAAAGGGAGAGAAAAAAACAGATAGGAGAGAAACACAAAGAGAAAGAAAGAGAGAGAGAGAGAGAGAAACACAAAGAGAAAGAAAGAGAGAGAGAGAGGCATCCCGAGAGAAAAAAGCGAGAAATGAGGGCACAGAGAACAAAAGATATGGAGTGAGAGAAGACGAGATAAGAGGGTGAAAGACAACTGAGAAAAAGGGAGACATGCAGTAGGGGGAAAGAGAAAAAAAAGAGAGAATTGTGTGTCTGTGACAGTAAGTAGGACAGTTCACATTTTCTGAAGTTCAGTTCTTAGGTGGTCTCGTGCTTGGGTGGTGCATTGCATTATGGGAAATTGGGAAAGGATGTAGGAGACAGCTCCATTTGAGAGAGGAAGAAAGAGAGAGTTGCAGTTGATGCTGACTGATAGGTGTGACAATGTAAACTAGGTCAGAACCAGTGAGTTGTGTATTGACAGGGAGACTTGAACTGCTTCCTTACACACACACACACACACACACACACACACACACACAGTAAATGATAAATTCTGATCAGTTAAACAGGAGTCATGAGACTGTTATAATGTTGTGTGTTATTGTGTTACAGTATTTATAGCGGACCTGTAGCAGGTCTCAGGGTTTTAGTGATTGTGTTGTGGTTAATCCAGCGTTGTGAAGCTGGACTTGTTTGTGTTGATTATGTTTGAGCTCCACAAATGCCTCCATGACATTTCAGCCCCATCACACAGAGGCTTGATTATGTAAGCAGTCTGTCAGGTGGACTGTGAGAGCATCTGACCTGGAATACTCACTCAGTCGTGAACGCTCAGCAATCCGGTTCATACAAAATGTTTTCACACACTCAGCCTCAAGTCAGAGCTCAGCTACGCACTCGCATTGTTTAGATGCCTTATGCTGTGATGTACGTATTCATATCAGCCATAAGCCATGTACAGACCGTCCCTGACGCTGTTGCTCACTGTGTTAGCTCCAGTCCTCAAAACCGATTTATTCGGCTAAACAAATTACATCGTCATTACACTGCCACAATGTGCTCGGGTTACCTACATGTTCTTGTAACAAGATGAGAAAAATATGTTTCAAAATCAGAAAATATCATAAAAATCCTAGATACATTATAGTGCAAAACAGATAAAGCTGTGATTTGGTACTAGTCACCTTGTTGCAGTGTAGTTGTCTGGTGTTAGGGAACCTCAGTGAAATATCTTTAATACGGTTTTCACAGATGTGAAATGATCATGATAATTCAACATCTTCAGAATTCCAGGACTGAAGAAAATAGCAAATTATTTATTATTATTAAAAAGTTATTATTATAAAAAATTATTAACAATTTTGTTTGTTGTTTTTTTCCCCCTAATTTTGGTACCTTCAACATTATTATGTTTTTTATAAGTGTGTGTTTGTGTGTGTGTGTGTGTGTGTGTATATATATATATATATATAATTATAGTTGTATAAATATATAATGATCATATAAATGTATATATATATATATCATTATATCAATGTACACTTTATGAAAAAAAAAAAAAAGAAAAAATACCCATGAGCATAACCTGTTAGACTCCCTCAGGCACACACACACACACACACACAGCCCCAGGGCAGGACAGATGGTCATTTTTCTGATTGAACAGTCACAGAGAGAGCAAGCACTGGTGGAGTGAGAGCTATAAGGGTGCGCACACACACGCACACACACACACACACACACCCACACACACACATAGACTCATTCACCACTTTAAATAACATTAGGGTAGATGATCAATTTTCTGGTGAGTAACAGAACATAACACACAGCATATAACCGAACTGTGGCTCTCCATGATAGAAGCCTCATACTACACAGAGTACACATGCTTGTGTTGTTACCACAACAACCAGTACTGATAACTGAGCCATCCTTTATCTATAATGGCAGTTTTAAACTTGCATGAATGATTGAAGAAAATGAGGCTCTGGGGTTCAGTGTAATCTGTGTAATCTGTACACTCCCAAGGTTGTGTGTTAGGTAATGTGATTGAGGACACGACCGCAGTGGGAATTTGTTGCATCATCTCATTGTGGTCTGTGTGTCATCCTGTATCGGTCTCGCCACCTTCCCGACTTCAGCAGGCTTCACTCCGTTTACTGAGTCTGTCTAAAAGCCACCAACAGGAAGACAGCACAGGATGACGGAAAATATGAAATGAAATATAGAACAAGCATGCTAATGGACAGACTGAACATCTTTATTTTAATTCAAGCTCACTTTAAAGATTCTGCATGCTGATGGCAAGGAGTAATAATTTTTAAATGAGAGCTGAGACTCCGTCTGTCCTGCTGTCGCGTCCTCTCTGTCTCTTCGTCCTGAAATTTGCTCTGTCATTCTGTCATTTGCTCTTTCTCTCGCTCTTTCTCTCTCTCAGCATCTGAATTCTTTTACCTCAGTGTTTTCTTTGTCTCTATTGATTACTCGCTTCCCTCCTCCCACCACATGCCTCCTTTCACACATTCCTTCCATCCTCTCTCGCTTTTTCTCCCTTTCCCTTTCCCTTTCTCCTTTCAGCACTTCCTCCTCAGCTGAAATTGACTGGATACAGGGTCAAGCTGTTCCTGTATTACTGGTGTAACACCTCCACCCTCTTTTTCCACCTCTCTCTCTCTCTCTCTCTCTGTCTCTCTCTGTCTCTCTCTCTCTCTCTCTCTCTCTCTCTCTGTCTCTCTCTGTCTCTCTCTCTCTCTCTCTCTCTCTCTCTCTCTCTCTCTCTCCCCCGCTCGCTCTCTCTCTCTCTCTCTCTCTCTCTCTCTCTCTCTCTCTCTCTCTCTCTCTCTCTCCCCCCATTGCTGCAGTGATGTCTGTTCGAAATATTGATGAATCAGGGAGGAGGCTGTTACAGTCGCTGGCTTCCAGCCATGTCTAGATCCTTCCCACCTCTCCTCCTGTGTCTCACTCCAAACCTTGTCCACACCCCTCCCTGTAAAACATCTCTTTCGTTCATGAAGTGTAAACGTTCACAAGGATTTGATTTGCAAAATCAGTGCAGGAGTATTCAACATATGTCAGCGTTCTTTCTCTTTTTTCCCCCCTCCCTTATTATCAGCCATTTCTGTTCAGCTCTCCACACAAAGAGAAGAGGCTCTCAGCTACCCCGCAGACAGACAGACGGAGGCTCTTAAAGGGCCAGTATCGTTGCTTTAGTTTTCTAGAAAGCTACAGTTCACAGAAGGCAAAGCTGTTCAGTTGTTTTTTCACTAATTTGTTGATTCATACATTGTTAATAAAAGTTACTAAACAGCAGTTTTATTCCTAGTCATGTATGTCCAGCTAATTGTCATTTATTTATTCATTCTTCTTCAGAAAGGGCTTAATCCTCGATACTGTGGATCCTGAGCCTATTCCAGGAACACTGGGTGTGAAATAGGAATATCCCCTAGATTGGACATCTGTACATTAAAGGGCTTCACACACACACACACACACAATCACACCTTGGGACGTCTTCCCGTAGCCAGTCCACCTACCGTCATGTTTTTGGGAGGTGGGAGGCATCCAGAGTCCATGAAGAAACCAACAAAGAAATTGTCCAAAATGTCTTGGTATGCTGAAGCATTAAGAGTTCCTTTCACTGGGACTAAGGGGCCGAGCCCAACCCCTGAAAAACAACATCTGACAACACTTGACAACACCTGACATCACTTTTGGCAATTTAGTGTATATTCACATATATCACACTTTTTCAACCACTTTTAGATGACTGCTGTACAGTATTTATACCATAAACAGTGACCTGTGATTAGCTAGATGTGCAGTGGTGGACATGCAGAGGGAAATAGAAATAGACAAGGTGGGTATTTTTTTTTATTCAATTTGAACTTTTATCGACTTTAAAGGAAACATGTAGATTGCATTGTCACTACAATAAAGGATACGTTTTATAGTATACACACTAGCTAGAGAGATTACATTTTGGCCATTAAGGATAGAGTCTGGTCTTTGACAATAAATTTTGGCCATTAAGGATAGAGTCTGGTCATTGACAATAAATTTTGGCCATTAAGGATAGAGTTTGGTCATTGACAATACATTTTGCCATTAAGGATAGAGTCTGGTCTTTGACAATACATTTTGGCCAATAAGGATAGAGTTTGGTCATTGACAATACATTTTGGCCATTAAGGATAGAGTCTGGTCTTTGACAATACATTTTGGCCATTAAGGATAGAGTCTGGTCTTTGACAATACATTTTGGCCATTAAGGATAGAGTCTGGTCATTGACAATACATTTTGGCCATTAAGGATAGAGTCTGGTCTTTGACAATACATTTTGGCCATTAAGGATAGAGTCTGGTCTTTGACAATAAATTTTGGCCATTAAGGATAGAGTCTGGTCTTTGACAATACATTTTGGCCATTAAGGATAGAGTCTGGTCTTTGACAATACATTTTGGCCATTAAGGATAGAGTCTGGTCTTTGACAATAAATTTTGGCCATTAAGGATAGAGTGTGGTCTTTGACAATAAATTTTGGCCATTAAGGATAGAGTGTGGTCTTTGACAATACATTTTGGCCAATAAGGATACAGTTGTATATAGAAAACTACATTCTGGCCATCAAGGATACAGTTTGGCTATTGAGAAGTACATTCAGTCCTTCAAAGATATATTCTGGCTATCAAGGATACAGTCTGGCCATGAAGCATACATTCTAGTATTTGAGTATACATTCAGGGCATCAAGAATGCATTTTGCCTGTCAGGGATATAATCTGGCCACCAAGGGTACAGTCTGTTACTGAGGGGACACTCATTTATTCTGCAGTATGTTTGCGGTAAAAAAGGGCTTTAGCACTTTAAATCAGGACATGGAGGGGACAAACAGTTTTTATTCCCTCATGTACAATGATTAAGGGCAGGCAGGAAAATGGGCAGATGTTATACACATGGACATTCAGACACAACAACACATACACAGAGTGAGAGACAAACAAAAAAACTGACATATCAGGGTCACATACTTCCAGAGGCCACATTTTGTGTAGCAGCAACAAAATCAGCCAGTGGCATGAGACTTCCTTGATTCAGGAAGTAATCAACAGTGCATGTCCACTAGTGAACACGATTAGTGGCTAATGAGCAGCAGATGGTCGGTTAGTGTCCTATACATTATACATGACAACATACATCACCATTCAGTAGCAGTCTCTGGGAAATGAGATGAATGGCTCTTGTACGGTGGCTTGGTGGCTTGGTGGTTAGCATGATTGCCTCACAAATCCAGGGTTGGGGGTTTGATTCTCGCCTCCGCCATGTGTGTGGAGTTTGCATGTTCTCCCCGTGCCTTGGGGGTTTCCTCTGGGTACTCTGGTTTCCTCCCCCGGTCCAAAGACATGCATTGTATGTTGATTGGCATCTCTAAATTGTCCATCGTGTTTGATTGTGTGCCCTGTGATGGGTTGGCACTCTGTCCAGGGTGTATCCTGCCTTGATGCCCAATGACACCTGAGATACGCACAGGCTTGAATAGATCGGATAAGTGGTAGGCAATGAATGAATATTCATAACTTTTTTGGTTTAGACATATTCAGCTTTTCTTTTTCTTTTTTTAAATTAAATATATTGTCTCATTTCTCTGTAAACTTTTACTAGTGTGTGAGTGTGTGTCTATGTGTATGTGAGTGTGTACGTCTGTCTGTAAGCAACTGCTGCTACCAGTGTATAGAAAATAGGAAGCTCCTTATGCAGTGCAGTACACACACACACACACACACACACACACACACACACACACACACATGCACAAGCAGAATATGTTCATGCTTAATGTTTGTTTTTTTTTGTTTTTTTTGAGCAGCTTCCCTTAAAGGAAACTGGAGTAAATCTCTATGCATTTCACTCAGAACAGCTCCAGTTAATAAGCAGAAGTTCTGGTTGCTTAAAACAGAGTAAACGTGCTTGTTATGTCAACATTCACTAAATACGTCCGTTACCAATTGACTCGAGCAAAAAAAAACCTAAACCCATGCATGCAGGTTTCAAACAGGAAGCTCTCCGGAAACTCACTTCTTCCCCATTTTCAGTCTGCTCTCTGTTTCTTAATTGTGGCTGGTGATCATTAGAAAATATTCGAACACTTTGGTAGAAGGCGTGGCTTTCACATTTCTAAAGATTAAAGATACAGTGGTGAGTTTCAGATGAAGAAGCTGTTGGGAGATGTTTTTGTACGAATAGTGTTACTGAGACCAACGACGTCTTTCGAGGTGAGCCTGTGATGCTAAACTGGTGGCTACAGCTTTATTGGTTAGCTACATTAGCCTCATAGCTCCAGTGCAAAACCAAAGAAGCAAACTTGTACATTTGTGGCATAAGGGGATATAGGGGATGTAAATTAATGTTGAATACATGTTGAATCAGTAATTAAGACACTGGAGGTTTAGACTACATTTGGTTAACAGAATCATCACCGTTTCTCTCCTCCTGTATTCACAGACTGATTCCACCCCAAAATGGAGCACCAGAACATGATGAATTCCGGAGAATACGGCTCTGGGGAGGACGTAGTGTCCACCATGGCTGATGTGACCCTCGACGACGGCCCTCAGGAGGACATGAAGAACGGGACGGCGGCACACATGAGGCCTGGGCACGGCCCAGGGAAAGGTCAGTAAGAGGACACAGCTTTCCCGTTTAATGCTAACACACACCACTTTTAGTCATGTCACTTTAGCATTGCGAATTCTATTCCCATGATTCCTTTAAGCATTAAAAAGTGAAAATCTTTTTTCAGTCTGAGAAATAATTTCTAATATTTCACATTTCTTAGTGGGAAAGTGAATGTAATGGACATTTCTATATATAATATAAAAGTTTGCTATGTCACATACACAGATAATTCACCTGAGACATTTATATAGATAATATCCAGAAAATATTGAGACAGCAGGACGGGTCATGTGAAATTACTGTCATAAATCAGGAGACCAGGCTCCCCCTGGTACATCCCATAATATGCTGAAAAAAGTGTTCAGGTCATTCAACGAAGCTTTTTTTTTTTTTTTTTTTTGTATAAGTCTGCTGAATCTAGTAAGCTTCGGCTTCAGAAGGAAATTAAATGATGTACATTTAGGGATTGCTTGCCAAACAGATCTGGGAAAAATTCCCAAGATTCATGAATATATATTTCATCTTCCATGCGTTGTTTTTTTTTGTGTTGATTGCTCAGGCAGCATGTAAGACGAGAGAAACCTGTTCTCCACTAAAACCTGCTCTCCAAGATGTCAACAACACCATCAGCTCATCAAGCCGTTAAAAACACAAAACGCCATTTTGTTGATGCCATGATGTCAGAGTGTTTACTGTAATCCCAGCAATACGTCTGGGTTCCTGTGATTCTCAAAACTGTAGATTCATTTATTTCCTGCTGATTTCACATCAGTTTTTTGGCCACAATCAGAGTAAATGGGATTAAAGGTGATTGATTGAGAACTTGGGGGACTCATATTAATATATGGAGGGAAAAAGTATATAGCTGCATAATATAAACCGTGTGTAATTATAAAAATTACAGTTAAAGCAAGTGATCACACTTTCTTCTCCTCCACTGTGATTTCTACCATAAAGTTTAGTAACATCACTACTAAACTAGGCTGCTGTATTAAACAGATGTAGTTATCGTCATTAACATCTGAAAAGACAAAAAGCAGGAAGTAAAGAAGAGGACACGATGGTGAATGCGAGAAATAATCCATGAGAGAAATACAGGGAAAAAATGAGGAAAGAAAAAAGAGAAGAAACACTTGAATGATGTAACAAGCCAATAGAAAGAATGAAAAAATAAGGTAGTACAGTGTGCTCCTGTGCCGCTTCTCAAGTTTTGAACTGAAATATCTGGTAAGAGTGACTGTAAAGTGCCTCGACTGCTCGGTTATTTTATAATTTGACAATGCAATGTAGCTAAACATTACAGCTCTCGCTTTAACTGTGGCTGCATCCAGTCGAGTGGTCACACTGAATTAGCTTATTTCAAAGCTACAGCTAAGACAAATCTTTATTTCACCTCCTTCACCTGCTAGACAGCAAACTAGGATAGTTAGCTAGCTGATTCTAACTAGAATTGTTTTTTGTTTTGTTTTTTATCCGCACAAAAAGTGCTGCAACCAGCGTTTTTGCCTTAAATAAAAAGTGTAAGCAGCCATTTTGGAAAAAGAATTGTTTTCAAATGAGTAAATGTAACTGGAGCTTCCTTTCATTTGCAACTTTCCAAGACGAGCATCCTCTCACAGAGGATACAGAGGGGTTAAAGCCTGAATCGACCTCTCGAGACGATTTCACAGAGGGTACAGAGCCTAAAGCTGCCTCCAGTCATGAGGATGTGGTGTCTGGTATGCTGTTGTGAATTACATCACCGCTTTATCCAGCTGCCTCACTCCTTTCCCGAGCTGTTCTCTTTTGCTGGTTTCATCACAGCACACCTCTTTAACCCCGCTGCTTCAGCTTTCAGTTTGGCTTCACGTTCACGTCAACCCAGCTTTTCCCTTCCGGAGGATGGACAAATGAATTAAATATAGGACAACTGTTGTTTTTATTGGGTACCGAGCACTGATGGTGGTTAAAGATGTAAAAGGTCATGTGAAATGAAAGAAATGGTATTCCTAGTTGGTCTCCTTTGTCCATCCAGGCTTTCTGATCAGCGCTGGGATGCAGATAAACAGTACTCAGGACATTTCTCAAAAACTTTTTATCGCAGTATTATATCTGAACCAGTTTTTTTCCATGTTTAATGGGCACGCTGCTGCTTGCAGTGATTACAAAGGTTATCCCTCTGGACCTGCTCATGGCTTTCAAGCAATCTCTGGTTGCATTCATTTCAGTTGCATTTCCTGTAAAGCTTTTCATTTAAATTTGTTCACTGCAAAGAATTATATCTATTATATCAAGTGTGACTTGCCCGTTTTATTTAATCTTAGTCATTATGAGATGAATCTTCTTTTTTTTTTTTAATTCCAAGCTTTGTCTTTAGCTAATCCTGCTTCTATTACAGTTCTGCTGAATTCTTGATTCTGGTCATTAGATGTATTTTCTATAACAGCTGCTCAGACAGTAGTTGGACAGTAGTTCAGGCTGCAAGGCAAATGAGTGGTTTATGTAAATGTGCTCATTATTTAACATTTTCCAGTCTCAGCACTGGTCAGTGGTAAAGCTGTAAATATATTTTCCAACACTTAAAAGAGAGAAGGAAGTAGGGAGGAGAGAGAGAGAAGAGGAGGGAAAGGTAAAAAGAGGAAGGAAAGAGAAAAGAGGAGGTGGAGGGAAAGAGAGGGAGGAGAGGAAGAAGAGGATGGAGAGGAAGAGAGAATAGGATGGAGAGGGAGGAGAGAGAGTAGAGAAGGGAGAGGGAGAAAAGAGGAGGTGGAGGGAAAGAGAGGGAGGAGAGGAAGAAGAGGATGGAGAGGAAGAGAGAATAGGATGGAGAGGGAGGAGAGAGAGTAGAGAAGGGAGAGGGAGAAAAGAGGAGGTGGCGGGAAAGAGAGGGAGGAGAGGAAGAAGAGGATGGGGAGGAAGAGAGAATAGGATGGAGAGGGAGGAGAGAGAGTAGAGAAGGGAGAGGGAGAAAAGAGGAGGTGGCGGGAAAGAGAGGGAGGAGAGGAAGAAGAGGATGGAGAGGAAGAGAGAATAGGATGGAGAGGGAGGAGAGAGAGTAGAGAAGGGAGAGGGAGAAAAGAGGAAGTGGCGGGAAAGAGAGGGAGGAGAGGAAGAAGAGGATGGAGAGGAAGAGAGAATAGGATGGAGAGGGAGGAGAGAGAGTAGAGAAGGGAGAGGGAGAAAAGAGGAGGTGGCGGGAAAGAGAGGGAGGAGAGGAAGAAGAGGATGGAGAGGAAGAGAGAATAGGATGGAGGGGGAGGAGAGAGAGTAGAGAAGGGAGAGGGACAAAAGAGGAGGTGGAGGGAAAGAGAGGGAGGAGAGGAAGAAGAGGATGGAGAGGAAGAGAGAATAGGATGGAGAGGGAGGAGAGAGAGTAGAAAAGGGGAGAGGGAGAAAAGAGGAGGTGGCGGGAAAGAGAGGGAGGAGAGGAAGAAGAGGATGGAGAGGAAGAGAGAATAGGATGGAGAGGGAGGAGAGAGAGTAGAGAAGGGAGAGGGAGAAAAGAGGAGGTGGCGGGAAAGAGAGGGAGGAGAGGAAGAAGAGGATGGAGAGGAAGAGAGAATAGGATGGAGAGGGAGGAGAGAGAGTAGAGAAGGGAGAGGGAGAAAAGAGGAGGTGGCGGGAAAGAGAGGGAGGAGAGGAAGAAGAGGATGGGGAGGAAGAGAGAATAGGATGGAGAGGGAGGAGAGAGAGTAGAGAAGGGAGAGGGAGAAAAGAGGAGGTGGGGGGAAAGAGAGGGAGGAGAGGAAGAAGAGGATGGAGAGGAAGAGAGAATAGGATGGAGAGGGAGGAGAGAGAGTAGAGAAGGGAGAGGGAGAAAAGAGGAGGTGGAGGGAAAGAGAGGGAGGAGAGGAAGAAGAGGATGGAGAGGAAGAGAGAATAGGATGGAGAGGGAGGAGAGAGAGTAGAGAAGGGAGGGGGGAGAAAAGAGGAGGTGGCGGGAAAGAGAGGGAGGAGAGGAAGAAGAGGATGGAGAGGAAGAGAGAATAGGATGGAGAGGGAGGAGAGAGAGTAGAGAAGGGAGAGGGAGAAAAGAGGAGGTGGGGGGAAAGAGAGGGAGGAGAGGAAGAAGAGGATGGAGAGGGAGAGAGAATAGGATGGAGAGGGAGGAGAGAGAGAAGAGAAGGGAGAGGGAGAAAAGAGGAGGTGGCGGGAAAGAGAGGGAGGAGAGGAAGAAGAGGATGGGGAGGAAGAGAGAATAGGATGGAGAGGGAGGAGAGAGAGTAGAGAAGGGAGAGGGAGAAAAGAGGAGGTGGCGGGAAAGAGAGGGAGGAGAGAAGAAGAGGATGGAGAGGAAGAGAGAATAGGATGGAGAGGGAGGAGAGAGAGTAGAGAAGGGAGAGGGAGAAAAGAGGAGGTGGCGGGAAAGAGAGGGAGGAGAGGAAGAAGAGGATGGGGAGGAAGAGAGAATAGGATGGAGAGGGAGGAGAGAGAGTAGAGAAGGGAGAGGGAGAAAAGAGGAGGTGGGGGAAAGAGAGGGAGGAGAGGAAGAAGAGGATGGAGAGGAAGAGAGATAGGATGGAGAGGGAGGAGAGAGAGTAGAGAAGGGAGAGGGAGAAAAGAGGAGGTGGAGGGAAAGAGAGGGAGGAGAGGAAGAAGAGGATGGAGGGGAAGAGAGAATAGGATGGAGAGGAGGAGAGAGAGTAGAGAAGGGAGAGGAGAAAGAGGAGGTGGCGGGAAGAGAGGGAGGAGAGGAAGAAGAGGATGGAGAGGAAGAGAGAATAGGATGGAGAGGGAGGAGAGAGAGTAGAGAAGGGAGAGGGAGAAAAGAGGAGGTGGGGGGAAGAGAGGGAGGAGAGGAAGAAGAGGATGGAGAGGGAGAGAGAATAGGATGGAGAGGGAGGAGAAGAGAAGAGAAGGAGAGGAGAAAAGAGGAGGTGGCGGGAAAGAGAGGGAGGAGAGGAAGAAGAGGATGGGGAGAAAGAGAGAATAGGATGGAGAGGGAGGAGAGAGAGTAGAGAAGGGAGAGGGAGAAAAGAGGAGGTGGGGGGAAAGAGGGGGAGGAGAGGAAGAAGAGGATGGAGAGGAAGAGAGAATAGGATGGAGAGGGAGGAGAGAGAGTAGAAAGGGAGAGGGAGAAAGAGGAGGTGGAGGGAAAGGAGGGAGGAGAGGAAGAAGAGGATGGAGAGGAAGAGAGAATAGGATGGAGAGGGAGGAGAGAGAGTAGAGAAGGGAGAGGGAGAAAAGAGGAGGTGGCGGGAAAGAGAGGGAGGAGAGGAAGAAGAGGATGGAGAGGAAGAGAGAATAGGATGGAGAGGGAGGAGAGAGAGTAGAGAAGGGAGAGGGAGAAAAGAGGAGGTGGGGGGAAAGAGAGGGAGGAGAGGAAGAAGAGGATGGAGAGGGAGAGAGAATAGGATGGAGAGGGAGGAGAGAGAGAAGAGAAGGGAGAGGGAGAAAAGAGGAGGTGGCGGGAAAGAGAGGGAGGAGAGGAAGAAGAGGATGGGGAGGAAGAGAGAATAGGATGGAGAGGGAGGAGAGAGAGTAGAGAAGGGAGAGGGAGAAAAGAGGAGGTGGGGGGAAAGAGAGGGAGGAGAGGAAGAAGAGGATGGAGAGGAAGAGAGAATAGGATGGAGAGGGAGGAGAGAGAGTAGAGAAGGGAGAGGGAGAAAAGAGGAGGTGGAGGGAAAGAGAGGGAGGAGAGGAAGAAGAGGATGGAGAGGAAGAGAGAATAGGATGGAGAGGGAGGAGAGAGAGTAGAGAAGGGAGAGGGAGAAAAGAGGAGGTGGCGGGAAAGAGAGGGAGGAGAGGAAGAAGAGGATGGAGAGGAAGAGAGAATAGGATGGAGAGGGAGGAGAGAGAGTAGAGAAGGGAGAGGGAGAAAAGAGGAGGTGGGGGGAAAGAGAGGGAGGAGAGGAAGAAGAGGATGGAGAGGGAGAGAGAATAGGATGGAGAGGGAGGAGAGAGAGAAGAGAAGGGAGAGGGAGAAAAGAGGAGGTGGGGGGAAAGAGAGGGAGGAGAGGAAGAAGAGGATGGGGAGGAAGAGAGAATAGGATGGAAAGGGGGAGAGAAAAAAAGGGAGAGGGAAAGAGAGGGAGGAGAGAGAAGAGGAGGGAGAGAGTGAAAGAGAAAGAGGAGAGATTATAGGATTATAATTTGTGGCAGTTGTATGCAGATTTATTCAGTCATTCTGAATTTACAGTTAAAAGGTATGAAGGTACTGTATGTCTTCTGATCTACGCCATGTGTTAGCAGCAAAAACACTGTTATAATATTACTACATCTAGTGTACTAACTCTTTGTGTACCTCGAGGTAAGAAAATGATTCTTGGTTAAGTGATTAGAAGAAACAGATTGTACAGGTTGAGGGTACTGTTACTGTCTAGTGGTTTCCTGGTCAGTCCCCAGAAGTGAATTTAATGGCTTTAATGGCTAATGGGTCAGAGTAATGACTCTCTGGAGCACATGAGCTACTGGTTAGAGATATATGTTGAGTGATCTGACACTATGATCAATGACAGTTAAATCTTACTGTCATGGTGCAAAGGGAAAAAGCCCTTCTGTGGTAGGAAACTCATTGTGTCTTCTGCTACAGCAATATCATCACTCTTGATAAGGCTAGTAATCAAGTCTGTTAAAGATAATGGACTCCAGACCATTAGACCTCTCACGTCCTATGGCTGGAGCTTTGTTGGGAGCTAATTAGAGTGCCATTAGGCAAGATTTAAATATTTAATCTCACAGAGCTTGTTGCTGATGCTAGCAGGTCTGTGACCTTAATAGCACTTAGCACTGAGTGGAATGGAAATTATTTTTAAAATGAAACGAAACGATCCTGTGTTGTAAATTCCATAAATGTTAAACAAACATCTACTCACATGATTCTTTTAAATCTGTTTATGTGCAGTATTGACATACCAGTGCCTGTATAAGCTGTTACTATAGAAACTATAAAGGATTAGATAAAAGGACATAGATATAAAGCTGTGATTTGTCTTCTACCTGAAACTGCTGTCCAATCAGAAGCAAGAATTCTGCAGCACTGTAACTACTCTAACTAATCGAGCTGTAAATATGAACCTAGTTTCACTTCTGGATTGTTTAACTCTTTCTTTCCTGTCTTTCTTTTTCCCCATGTGTCATTCCCATGACCTGACGGATAGCTGCACCAGGGACAGCAGGTGAAGGTATGCTGGGCTTACACCCTCATTTTCCATCCTCAGTGGTTAGCTTTGAAGGAAACAGATGTCTATATGACACATACTTCAGTCTCTCACTAGCATTCATTCTCAGCTACTCCATCACAACTGCTACCACTTACACTCTGCAATTCAGTATTAGCCAATTTAGTAGTAACTCACGGGGCTACGATTGGCAGGCCTTAAAAGCTACAGATGTTGAATCTAAGAAAATCAATTTCATTGGCATGTTTAGTTACGTATTTAAAGATCCTTCCTGTAATTATGGACTGTAAAAATGCAGCATAACGTCAGACTTTAAACAGGATGAAAACTCATCCGTTCTAGACCAAGCTGTCTGACAGTAAAAACAAGAGCGAAACACAACGTTTCTCATGCACCAAAGCCTATTTGCAAACGGACAATTCATCACCATCTCAAGTCATGTTCCCACAAAGCTGTTCACATGGTGCAAGTGGCAGAGATGCTGCTGGGTCTCTGTGGGTGTATCGTTCATGTTGGCTTTGCTTTTGTTTTCTCTGTTGTGTTTTTGACTTGTTTTGGTTTGGAAGTTTTATTCTGTGAACGAGTTGTGAGGTACTTTTATAAGCCATTAAACCACATTTCTGCCACTGTAGTGTTTCCGTTGTTCTCTTGCTGTCCATGCTGAAGTCTTGCATTTGCTATTTGCACTTAAAGTCCCAATCAGGAATAGGTCGGATTCCATCACCACTAGATTCATTATATATTTCAGAGCATTTTTGGCAAGCTCTGGTTATGTTTTGTTATTTGTAGGATAATTACGTGTAAATATTAATATAATATTGTTTAACATTGGCCTGTTTTTCACAAGCTTTTTAAAAAATTCACCCTCTATGTCCATTTCCAATTTTTTGCCATGGATTAGCTCTGATTATATGTTAGATGTTGAAGATATCTAATTACATCATACTTTTGTCCAGCATGACCGAGAAGATCTGATTGTTAACCCTAGTAGTATAATAAACTGCAGTATTTCTTTAACGTTGAATCCTTACAGCTATTTCAGCTATTCCCTACTGGTGCTTTAAGTCATGCCAAAAATTAGCAAACATTGCTTATTATAAAAGTGCCCACAGCTCAAACATGTGTTAAGTTTCTAAGAATATCTTTCTAATATTTTTTGTTTTATATTTGGGTCGTTTTATCTGGTTGGTATGACTTCGAATCCTTGGTTTCTTGGTACCTTTGTTTTCCGTCTTGGTGTGTTGCTAATCCCGCAGTGTTGTCTGTGGCTGTTCCTATCGCTCTACCTCCTGCTCATTAGATGCTTTAACACCGGAGGGGCTCTCTCCACCACACAGTGGTAGAAGCAGCGCGGCGTCTATGGACAGGGAAGAGGAGCGTTTGAACGGGGACATGGCTGGGTCTGTTAGTCCACAGCAGTCACCCATGCCCCCACAAGCACCACAAGCTGCTCCAGCTGATGGTTTAGGGTCTGCGGTGCTGAGCTTTGACAGCCAGGTGAAGACGATTCCTTCGGAGGAGATGGTTGGAAAACACAGTCCCAGTGGTTTACAAGATGAGGAAGAGGAAGAGAAGCAAGGTAAAGAGGACAAGAGTAAAGTTTTAAGATCTGATTATGAGGAAGAGTTAGTGGAGTGTCCTGCCACATCCGAAGTTCGTTCCAACTTAGATCAACAGGAGGAGCAAGAAAGAGATGTAGAAGAAGAAGAAGAAAAAGATGAACCAGAAGTAGTTCCTCCAGTCCACAGCACAGTTATCTCAGATGCGTCACCACAGAAAGATGAAAGCTTTGTTATTAAGCCCTATGAAACGATATGCCAACCCCAGATGACTCCAGATGAAGCAAAGAAACGAGGCCTGTCATTTGACTACACAGAGTCCGAGCTTGTTCAGCAGGGAACCCCTGATCGCTGGGAAAATGGTTCTGATAAAACTCCCCCAGAGAGCAAAAGTCCTGATTCCTGCAGGGCTGACCCTGGTTCCCCTTTCTCCCCTAGTACTGCTCCTGATCAAACCCAGGAGTCACCGCTCACTGACCACCAGAACGAAGCCCAAGAGTACAAACCAGTGGAAGAACAGGTCCTAGAAGTGATCAGTATTCCTACAGCTCAGCAGGAGGTGATAGTCCCCAAGATGGAGCCAGCAGTAGACACCAAACCTGACGATTCTGAAGAGGACAAACCAGAGAAGTACCTAGAGACAAGCGATGAAGATCTCATTGCTACTGTTGAAGCCGCACAAAGCGCTGAGCCTGTTGCCCAACTAGAAGAAACAGCAGCAGCTGTTGCTGAAGTTGAAGTCGATGCTGGTGAACCAAGTCCTCCAGAACCAATTAAAGCACCACCAAGTAAAACAGTACCTGTTAAAGATGCTGCCATTAAAAAAGCAAAGAAGCCCACTACTGTGGCCGCTGCAACCCCTGCCCCCAAATCCAGCCCAAAACTCGAGAAAGTCCCCTCAAAAGACGCCGCGCCGGTGCGAAAAACAAGCGCCCCATCCAAAGGTCTGTTTTTCCTTCCTTTCCTCAACCCCCTTATAAACCACCTTCTTTCTTTCTTCCACAGATCTTCCTTTTTATTGTCAAGTAGCTAAGCTAAGCTATGCTAAGCAGCGCCCTTTCTGATAAACGTACACCACCAGTCAAAACGAGTGTTCGGTTGAAGAAACGGACTGCTTGTAGCCACTAAATCTCTCTCTCTCTCTCTCTCTCTCTCTCTCTCTCTCTCTCTCTCTCTCTCTCTCTCTCTCTCTTTGTGAATCTTTGTGATCTGTTTTTCCTTCCCTTCCGTGACTGTAGTTGGTGTCTGTGACTAACTCTGAGCCTTATTTGTGTTGCTGGCACTGTTTTCACCGTACCCTCCTGTTTGCATGTCACTTGTGCATGACTGTTGACTGTGGTGCCATCACTGACAAATCGTTCATGTACTATGTGGGTCACATCCTTTCCTCAACACACATACAGACACATTATCTTGTCTAAGTTGAGTTTTCTTTCCAACTAATTGTTCACAATTTCACAGATGTCAGTTTATCGACTTATTTGAACTATACGAATTTGGGATCATTCGGATTGATCTTATTGCTAAGTAAGCGCAGCTATGACAGGCTAGGTTCATAACATAACATAACAACATTTGTAAATATTTCTATATCCTCTATTTAGATGAAACTACGTAGATTTTATAAGTTACCCTATGGAACTCATTTCTGGTCCTGAAAATCTGAAAAGAAGAAAGTAGGCAGATCCACTGCATAATTATATTGTGAATCTCAATTTTTCCGTGAATTCTATGAAACTATGTAATTGTAATCGGTCTAGAAATAACAGACAGCACCTTTAAGAATGAGAGAGAAGTTTTTGTATTGTAACTTTCCCAAAGTAAATTTTCATTTAAGTTTCAACTCAGTTCATTTTCATTTCCAGGTCATCAGAATTGTAGCCAGGGTTTAAAGACTATCATTAAACACACTATTAATCTAAACGCACTTTGTAATTAGTTTGTCCATGCAGAGTTCAAGTCATTTTTCATCCTTTTTCTAAAACATGAGCTTTAATTTAAACACAGTGTTGATAACATGAACTTGGACTTATTAATCTGCTTATTCTCTCTATAAACAGCCAAGTCCGGAGCGGCAGCTGCTGATAAAAAGGTACGGTGCAGGTGGTTTGTGCATGTTGTGTTTAAACACATTAATTGATCTAGGTTTCACATAACAGGTACTGTTTAGAGTACTGTATTATATTACAATTTCACATTTAAAAAAAATCATTAGCCCATTAAATATTTAATTAAATTTAAGTTGGCATCAAAATTCAAATGACATCAGATCCTGGAGGAAACCCATAGAACCGGAACTTCTTGTCCATTCATTTATTCCGACTTCCTACTCAAACTTCACAGCTTACGATTTCCGACACACCTCTTATTGATCGGCTTGTAACTCAAGTGATCCATATTGCCTGTAGAAAAGTAGCAGTTATTTATTCAGTCAATCATGTGTCCATATGAATATCTGATTCCCTTAAACACTCTCACACGGGACGATTCTAATCAGCAGTTCCAAGCTCAAAAGTATGTTCTGGGCTGAGAAGGAGCTAATGAAAGTTACAGTTCAGGCTGGAGGTTAATTACTATATACGTAGCATAATAAATACCAGGTATTGTCATGTAGTTGTCCACTACCAGTGTAATATCTAGCTCTATAATGGCTTACTCAGGTTCTTTGGGACTCAAACCTGTACTTGGGATTTGACCTCAACCCAGACTCATAATGTAACATGCTGGTGAATGTGTTTAGGCACAGTGGGTGAAACCTGAGCATGGCATTTATTCAGGCAGATCCAAGAATCATAGTCAGCATCTGTAGCAGTCCTAGTGTCGAATAAGGACAATCCATAATCAACAGCAGCACAACTACGGACTAAATATGGAACAGGAAATAAGGCTCAGGACTGCACGATACATTCGACATGTCTTCACAAAGATACTGAAACACAACAGGGTATACACCGATCAGCCATAACATTCTGAGCAGTGCCAGGTGAAGTGAATAACACTGATGATCTCCTCATCATGGCACCTGTTAGTGGGTGGGATATATTAGGCAGCAAGTGAACATTTTGTCCTCAAAGTTGATGTGTTAGAAGCGGGAAAAATGGACAAGCGTAAGGATTTGAGCGAGTTTGACGAAGGACCAAATTGTGATGGCTAGACCACTGGATCAGAACATCTCCAAAACTGCAGCTCTTGTGGGGTGTTCCCAGTCTGCAGTGGTCAGTATCTATTAAAAGTATCCTTTAAGTCCTGTAAGTATCCATTACGTCCCGTAACTTACAGGACTTAAAGGATCTGCAGCTAACATCTTGGTGTCAGATCCCACAGCACACCTTCAGGGATCTAGTGGAGTCCATGCCTCAACGGGTCAGGGCTGTTTTGGCAGCAAAAGGGGGACCAACACAATTTTAGGCAGGTGGTCATAATGTTATTCCCGATCGGTGTAAATAGACAAACTGAAAAAGGATGTGAGAGATGAACAAAGCAGGAATGGAACAAGGATTACAACTAAATCAAGGGTGCATGGCTTTAAAAAACAGCACAAAGAGAGCATCAAACAAGTGTCGGCTCACCGCGCTGAGAGACTGACGACGGTCATGTGTCAGCCCATGATACCCTAAAACCTGTGAGGTACGAGGTGAAATGTTAAGCTTTGAGAATGAGAGATGTTTTTTTCTTTAGCACCATTTATTCCTTACACATTAACCATTTGTAACTTCTGTTGTCCCTTGTTTTTTTTGGGTTTTTGTCTTAATTTTACTTTATATCATCTTTCTCATTGTCTTATTCATAACAATATGTTCTCTAATTATCTTCTGTTCTATTCACATTATTTTAACACTTTCTTTTGTGTTCCCTCTCATTCTCAATGACACAAAAAAGACCCCTTCCACATCCAAACCAGGCAAAGCTAGACTCACCTCCACCAGTAAACGAGCTTCATCAATCCCAGTGCCCCCATCCAAACATACCTCCACCTCCGCTTCTCAATCTGTCCTAGTCTGTGCCTCAGCCAGAGCTGCTTCTCTAAACTCTAAAGTACACACTGTAGGAGCCAAGGAGTCCAGAGCCACAGTGAGTAACCACAAACCCTGACCTTCCACTGCCCTCTACACCTCTCTGTTCTGTATGGGCTTTAATTGGCACATTGACGCTGTTCGTGATTTCCCAAGAGCTTATTTAAAGAATGTTTTATCAAGCTGGAACCTCAGCTGGTGTAGAAATCTATCAATACTGTGTACTAAAATACTAAACAAAAGCAAACAAATTCTAGCCATTACTCGTACCACATGCTAATTTTACCCTTTTATTTCATATATAGCCCGGTGATGCTAAGACCAAGACTAAACCTCAGGGTATTGGCACCAAAATCCCTGGTGAGTTGCATTTTTTTTTTACTCTAGGTCCTCTTAAAAGTTTCAGATTTCACTTGATTTCCTCTAGTGAAGAATAAATATACACCCCACCCAGTTTCTGTTCCATTGTTGTTGTACTGCACAGAGAAAAATAGTGCAAGTGTGGATGTCTGTTAGAGTTTGTAGTGTGTGGGTGGAAAAATTGAGGTCTGCTCATTGGCCATATACAAACGATTGCAAAAGTGAAGACAAAATGAAGACCAGTAGATTTCAATTATAACTTTAATGCATTTAGTAGGTAAGCTTTTCTTCATTTTCACTTACAAATATCTGTGTTTACAAAA
>JAUCMX010000028.1:15512436-15577609 GCA_033459395.1 Hemibagrus guttatus | reverse complement strand
AATAAAATATACAAAAGTCCCATACACTATATATCTTCTTCTTCCGGCTTTTCCCTTCAGGGGTCCCACAGCGAATCATCTCTCTCCACCTATCCCTATCTTCTGCATCCTCAACATTTGCACCCACTAGCTTCATATCCTCATTAATTCCATCCATATACCTCCTTTTTGGGCCTTCCTCTTTGCCTCCTGCCTGGCAGCTCCATGTCCAACATTCTCCTACCAATATACTCACTCTCCCTCCTCTGAACATGCCAAACCATTTTAAATCTGGTCTCCCTAACTTTGTCCCCCAAACGTCCAACATGAGCTGTCCCTCTGATGTACTCTTCCTAATCCTGTCCAATCTTGTCACTCCCAAAGAGAACCTCAACATCTTCAGCTCTGCTACCTCTAGCTCTGACTCCTGTCAAAATAAAATAAAAAAAGATAAATAAGTCTATTTATACATGACTATTTCCAGGTATTAAAGTTTTTCCCCAAATCAAATTCCAATCAAATCCAAATTTTTTCCCCTGCTATGATATCGGCATTTTTATTGATTTATTTTTCCGGCCCCGATTTTAACCGATATCACCTGTAACATCGGTCACACCTCGATACCCTCACACTATAATGAAACGTATAAACGTTACCATGACGACGTGGGCTGTACAGCAGACTGGGCCCACAAAAGCAACGTGAAACTCGAGGAAATGAGGAACCTCAACTCATTATTCTTTTATTGAGGTTAAATATCTTATAGGAACATCATCTGTGTGGTCTGTAGGTGGTGTGTAAGAATGAATAAACAGCAACAAGCTTCGGGGAAGACGATCAAGGATTTTTCATGAGTCCAAATCCTGAGAAAGACCACAGGAGAAAAGAAGAAGGAGGAGGAGGGAAAAAAAAAAAAAAAAAAAAAAAAAAAAACAAAGAGCAGCAGGCTTATTCATTCTGTGTGTCTGCCACACACACACACACACACACACACACACACACACACACACACACACACACCCTCTCTCCCACACACTCTCACAGAGGAGTCCTTTCATTCTGGCCCAGGCGCTGCAGGCACTGCCAGGTACAGATGATAGAGAGAAGAGAGATAGAGAGAGAGAGAAATAATGACCAATACGCAGCATTACAACCAAATCTGCACACGGTTTAAACATCTCTCTTTACTCTTTCTATCCGTTGAGGAAAGTTGTGTAACTGTAACGGATCTGAACGGTGTACTGACTGTAAAGTTCTATACCTGATATGTACACCACTGCTACAAACACAATAAATCTGCGTCATGTGTTTAAGAGGAAAACGCTTCCGACAAACTGGTTTCAGGAAATTGGGAAATACACCAGGAAGAAAAGAAACACCAAAAAAAAAAAACAAGAGAATGTTATCTGTGTAACCTTAATCAACCATTTAACTAGGGCTGAAAAGATTCCTCGAGTAACTCGAGTAACTCGAATACAAAAAATCATCGTGGCAAATGAGTTGCCTCGAAGCTTGGTTTAGTCCATTTACTGTAACTACACACAGAGCGCTGTGTTTCCCCACGGACCATTATTACTGACGCACAACCTGCTAAACTCGGGGAGAAAAGATTCAGGCCAAAGAAAACGGCAGAAAGTTCTCAAAGTTTGGGATCATTTCAAACTAAAACAGAAAGAAACCTCCGTACAGTGTGATTACTGTAAGATTGAACTGCTTTACTACAACAGCACAAGTCCCATACTTCAATATCTCATTCCAACACACAGTCCATGGAGTCGACACAAGCTAACATTAGCGTTCGCACTTAGCTTAAATCAATATGATTGCTAGTTGAGATTAAGGCCCGTAAAAATGTATGTGGATTGTGGCTACATGTAGTGACTATTTAAGAGCGTAAATCAGTACGGTGGCTAGTTATGATGTCCCTACGTTTTGTGAAAGCCTAAGCGCCATTCATGTTGATAGCCTCTCTCTCTCTCTGTCACTCACACACACAAACACTCACACACACCCGTATAATTCAGAGACATTTAAGAGTGTTCATTCTCCAAATAACTCTAATTTAATGTTACAGATAAATGTGTTTTTCTTTAATTTATGCGTATGGACTCTTGTTCCAGGTTACCTTTCTGTCCACTAATTTTTGCCTCTTAGAAAAGCCACAAAGTCTTTCAGGAAGACAGTAAATGGGAAACAACATATGCCATCATTTTCTCCTCTTTAATAAAGAAAAAGTACTTTGTTCGATTACTCGATTAATCAATGGAATAATCGGTAGAATACTTGATTACTAAAATAATCGATAGCTGCAGCCCTACATTTAACAGCATTCTAAAATCCAAAAACCTGAATGTAAATGTAACCCATAACTATGTAACAGTACAATGTAATTTAATAGAACAGCACAACAGAACCTGTACCACTGAAAGGAATTAACCTGTAACCCTGACACAATGTAACACTATTATAACTGTAACCTGTAACCCTGACACAATGTAACACCATTATAACTGTAACCTGTAACCCTGACACAATGTAACACTATTATAACTGTAACCCTGACACAATGTAACACCATTATAACTGTAACCTGTAACCCTGACACAATGTAACACCATTATAACTGTAACCTGTAACCCTGACACAATGTAACACTATTATAACTGTAACCTGTAACCCTGACACAATGTAACACCATTATAACTGTAACCTGTAACCCTGACACAATGTAACACTATTATAACTGTAACCTGTAACCCTGACACAATGTAACACCATTATAACTGTAACCTGTAACCCTGACACAATGCAACACCATTATAACTGTAACCTGTAACCCTGACACAATGTAACACCATTATAACTGTAACCTGTAACCCTGACACAATGTAACACTATTATAACTGTAACCTGTAACCCTGACACAATGTAACACCATTGTAACTGTAACCTGTAACCCTGACACAATGTAACACCATTATAACTGTAACCTGTAACCCTGACACAATGTAACACCATTATAACTGTAACCTGTAACCCTGACACAATGTAACACCATTATAACTGTAACCTGTAACCCTGACACAATGTAACACTATTATAACTGTAACCTGTAACCCTGACACAATGTAACACCATTATAACTGTAACCTGTAACCCTGACACAATGTAACACCATTATAACTGTAACCTGTAACCCTGACACAATGTAACTCCATTATAACTGTAACCTGTAACCCTGACACAATGTAACCATTATAACTGTAACCTGTAACCCTGACACAATGTAACACCATTATAACTGTAACCTGTAACCCTGACACAATGTAACACCATTATAACTGTAACCTGTAACCCTGACACAATGTAACACCATTATAACTGTAACCTGTAACCCTGACACAATGTAACACCATTATAACTGTAACCTGTAGCCCTGACACAATGTAACACCATTATAACTGTAACCTGTAGCCCTGACACATTGTAACACCATTATAACTGTAACCTGTAGCCCTGACACAATGTAACACTATTATAACTGTAACCTGTAACCCTGACACAATGTAACACCATTATAACTGTAACCTGTAACCCTGACACAATGCAACACCATTATAACTGTAACCTGTAACCCTGACACAATGCAACACCATTATAACTGTAACCTGTAACCCTGACACAATGTAACACCATTATAACTGTAACCTGTAACCCTGACACAATGTAACACCATTATAACTGTAACCTGTAACCCTGACACAATGTAACACCATTATAACTGTAACCTGTAACCCTGACACAATGCAACACCATTATAACTGTAACCTGTAACCCTGACACAATGTAACACCATTATAACTGTAACCTGTAACCCTGACACAATGCAACACCATTATAACTGTAACCTGTAACCCTGACACAATGTAACACCATTATAACTGTAACCTGTAACCCTGACACAATGTAACACCATTATAACTGTAACCTGTAACCCTGACACAATGTAACACTATTATAACTGTAACCTGTAACCCTGACACAATGTAACACCATTATAACTGTAACCTGTAACTCTGACACAATGTAACACTATTATAACTGTAACCTGTAACCCTGACACAATGTAACACTATTATAACTGTAACCTGTAACCCTGACACAATGCAACACCATTATAACTGTAACCTGTAACCCTGACACAATGTAACACCATTATAACTGTAACCTGTAACCCTGACACAATGTAACACCATTATAACTGTAACCTGTAACCCTGACACAATGTAACACTATATATATAACTGTTACCCTGACACAATGTAACACCATTATAACTGTAACCTGTAACCCTGACACAATGTAACACCATTATAACTGTAACCTGTAACCCTGACACAATGTAACACCATTATAACTGTAACCTGTAGCCCTGACACAATGTAACACCATTATAACTGTAACCTGTAACCCTGACACAATGTAACACCATTATAACTGTAACCTGTAACCCTGACACAATGTAACACCATTATAACTGTAACCTGTAACCCTGACACAATGTAACACTATTATAACTGTAACCTGTAACCCTGACACAATGTAACACTATTATAACTGTAACCTGTAACCCTGACACAATGTAACACCATTATAACTGTAACCTGTAACCCTGACACAATGCAACACCATTATAACTGTAACCTGTAACCCTGACACAATGTAACACCATTATAACTGTAACCTGTAACCCTGACACAATGTAACACTATTATAACTGTAACCTGTAACCCTGACACAATGTAACACCATTATAACTGTAACCTGTAACCCTGACACAATGTAACACTATTATAACTGTAACCTGTAACCCTGACACAATGTAACACCATTATAACTGTAACCTGTAACCCTGACACAATGTAACACCATTATAACTGTAACCTGTAACCCTGACACAATGTAACACCATTATAACTGTAACCTTCCCAATCACACCTAGATGCCCTTGCTGAATATTCCATTCTAGGTCTTTACTCTCAGCTCTTCTCTTCTCTGAAGGCTTCCCACAAGATGTTGGAGTGTGTCTGTGTGGATTTGTGTTCATTCAGCTACAAGAGCATTAGTGAGATCAGACTTGGATGTCATGATGTTGATGAGACTCCAGTTCATCCCAGTGGTGGTTGTGTCAGGGCTCTGTGCAGGACACTCCAGTTCTTCCACCGTTATCAACCTTCATCTCCACACCGTGTCTTCAGGGAGCTCATGAGCTTTGTGTACAGAGACATGGTGCTGGAGCTGTGTTTGTTACAATCCTAGTTCCAGTGAGGGGAAATTATACAAACACATTCTATACAACATTTTGTAGAAGAAACAGATATGGGTGTGATGGTTAGGGGTGCACATACTTTTGGTCAAGCAGGGTATTTCCAAGACTCCACACATCACACAGTGTCACAGCTGAACATGTAAATGCCTCAGTCTATTTTTATTCCCGAAACAGTCAGGAGGGTGAAGCTACAGTGCAGTGCAGGAACGCTGAGAGAACATGTGCAGCTGTGAGTTCTGATTAATGATGAATCTCTCTCCATCTCTCTCCCTCCGTCTCCATCCCTCTCCCGCTCTCATCCTTCTCCTTCCATCTCCCTCTGTCCATCCCTCTCCATCTGCCATCCCACTCCCTCCATCCCTCTCCAGCTCTCTCCATCCCTCTCCATCTCACACTCTCATCCTTCTCCATCTCCTTCCATCTTCCTCCATCTCCCTCAGTTCATCCCTCTCCATCTGCCATCCCACTCCCTCCATCCCTCTCCAGCTCTCTCCATCTCCCACTCTCATCCTTCTCCATCTTCCTCCATCTCCCTCTGTTCATCCCTCTCCATCCTTCTCCCTCTGTTCATCCCACTCCCTCCATCCCTCTACATCTCTACATTCCTCTTCATCCCTCTCCCTCCATCCCTCTCCCTCCTTTTCCATACATCTCCATCTCCTGCTCTCATCCTTCTCCATCTCCCTCTCTTCATCTTTCTCCACCTCTCTCCATCCCGCTCCCCATCCCTCTCCATAATTCTCCACCTCTCTCCCTCCATCTGAGTGTGTTTCCTCCTGAAGGTCAGCTGTTATAAAAAACACTCTGCAGCCATTTAGAAAAGACACACACACACACACACACACACACACACACACACACACATCCAGGCTCGATAATCACTCTTTCTAAATCCCACACAGGGTCAATAGCTAACACTTTAAAAAGAAAAAAAAAGATGAGTGAATAATTCAGATGTTACACAGAGTACACAGCGGTAATTCTGAGAAGTAACGACCGTTCATCGAATCCACGCTCGCCTCTAAAACGCCTCCAGTGAGTCAGCGGGCAGCGCTGATTGATTTATTCTTCCTGTATGGCCATTTATGGCATGGACAGATAAACTGCTCTTGTCTCTCCTAATATCAACTTTTGACCAGAGAAAAGGTCGGAGATGCAACGACTTCAAAATGAACCAACACTAAAGCATAACATTTAAATCTGCTGAACGTCTCTGTTTTTCCTCTCCGGTCTGTTTTGTCTCTCTGCAGCTGAAACCGTGACATGGCGATCGTCACTTCCTCTACTTTTACTTCTACCGCATCGTACAAAATAAATCGGGACGCGTGTCAGATTTGAACCCCGAGTCTGCAGGCAGGACTTGACGTTTATCTGTACGATTAGATCAGAAAGAAAAAGCAGAACGAAACCCAGAACCTATCCGGAGACCATGAGCAACGTGAGCACCGTTACTTTGGGACAGATTTAAAATTCACACTACCGTGGCCCTTACCCTGGAATACAACGGCTATAAATTAAAGCTAAATTCAAACAAACAGATGAAACCCCGATAAAACGTGACAAATAATTCAGCTTGGAGTGGGGGGTGGAGTTGGATGAACCCCAGAGTTCAGCAAGCGACATAAAATCAACACGACCGCTCACGACGTCACCAGTAAACGAATCGCCTTCGAGCTGCAGGGCAGGTCACGACTTTCTTCTTCTTTAACAATGTTCGCAATTTAATCTCACTCTGTTTTAATAAAGTGCCAGATCTATCAGTTTCATGCTTGGTGTTTTTCCTTCTTCAACTCGCAGGTCTTAACGTTATTCCAGAGACATCAGATGCAATTATATCTTGATTTAAAGGATTCTACTTTTGCCTTTTTATTTATATAATGTTTGTTTATTTATGTATTTATTTATAGTAACCTCAGGATGTATTCATCAGCTACCAAAACACCACTGTTAATTCTAGACGGCTAGCTAGCTAACCCTTTTTCTTTCATTCTTTAACTACACACACACACACACACACACACACACACACACAGAGTGAAGAGGTGTAAACACACAACACGGTGCAGAGCAGAGCTGCAGAGTCAGTGTTATTTCCTCCGGGCTGCGGTTAAAGGAAACTCACGGCTCTTCACGTTAAACACAGACGCGTTCTGTATGGCGAGGTGAAGACGAAAAACAACAACTGAGCAAGAAACGGAGAGTGAAAAGAGAGCAGACGCCTTTTTCCTCTCTGACTTGCCGTGTTATTAGATGAGTCACAGTGTTGACGTGTCAGACGTTCATACACAGACGTGCGTGTAAACGCTACAAACTGTGGGAACGTCGCGGCAGCATAACAAAGAAGCCTGAAAACACTTCCTCAAACCCTCTTCCTACTCACCAACACTTACAGAGCCTCGTTGACCTCGTGCCTTAGAGACGAGCTTTCAAAGTACTAAACAACAACAGCAACAACAACACAAACACACCTTTTTTGTATGTTAATTGTACAAGTTATTTATTTTTAATTTACAGCTGAGGCAGAGTCCCGGGTACCTGAATCAGGGAGCTACGTAACACAAGTTAGAGAATCACGTAGCAGAGTAGCCGAGTCAGACAGCTATGTACAGCTACTATCAGCCGCATAGCTGAGTCAGAGAGTCATGTAGCCGAGTCAGACAGCTACTCCGCTGAAGCAGATAGTCATGTTGCTAAGGCAGTCACGTAGCTGAGGCAGATCATCGTCTGGCCTAGTCAGAGACACGTAACCGAATCAGAGGGTCACGTAGCCGAGTCGGAGAGACACGTAGCCGAGTCGTAGAGACACGTAGCCGAGTCGTAGAGACACGTAGCCGAGTCAGTGGGTCATACAGCTGAGTCAGAGGATCATACAGCTGAGTCAGAGGGTCATACAGCTGAGTCAGAGAGACACGTAGCCGAGTCAGAGAGACACGTAGCTGAATTAGAGATATGTAGCTGAGTCAGAGGATCACATAGCCAAATCAGAGGGTCATGTAGCAGAGTCTGAGAGACACGTAGCCAAATTGGAGAGATAAACAGCCGAGATGGAGGGTCATGAAGCCGAGTTGGGGAGACACACGTAGCAGAGTCAGAGGGTCATTTAGCCGAGTCGGAAAGAGACATAGCCATGTCAGAGGGTCATTTAGCCGAGTCGTAGAGACACGTAGCTGAGTCAGATATTTGTTTGCTGTGAAAGAAAGTTGAGTAGCTGCACCATAAAATAAGTAAAACTCTTTTCTTTACTGACTCAGAAGCTCTACACTGAGGCACGATCCAGGTGACAGAAAATGAACTTTATTACACTTATTACGCAGAGAATGCAGATGACGGATCACATTACCAGAAATCATGAAAACACGGTAACACAACTCTTCATCTGTATTTACACACCCACTATCCCAACACGCTGTCCATCCTGACCAATCAGCCCCCAGCCAGCGTTCCCGGGATAGGCTTCGGCTCCACGGGGTCATGACCCTGGAGTTACTGCAGCGTCAGGTTTCAGCTGTAAAACAACCACCTCTGATAATCCTGATAATAAAATGGAGAACGTCCAAATGTTTTATTTCTCCATGTTATTTTAATGTCTCTGTGTGTGTGTGTCCAGCAATATGACCATCCACCAAGCCACAGCCATTTCCATGTCAAATTTCTCCAGTATCTAATATCCAAACTATGGCTTGAGCAGCTGCAGTCTGCTGGTTGTACAGGTCTACAGCCTTCACTACAGGCGCCTCTGGTGAAGGTTTCATCAAAAACCAACCAGGAAATTCCTCTAAAATAAGATCTCAGGTCTGACCCTTGATAATCCACACACTTTCAGTCCCATCAGAACCAATCAGCTTATTAATTACAAATGATTTTGCTTTCGGTTTATAAATAAGACACAGTTCAGAACTAATCATCTACTTTTAGTGAAGTAACCTGAAGGTGGTGCTGCCGCACACGCCCCACGAACTACACTACACACCTCCTCCGCCGAGCTGATTATTTTCCCGTTACAGCACAACCCCCGAGTGTCGAGATTCCTTTCATTTTTCACACGTCCTGGACTTCATCCCTCCCTCAGATCTGCCGTGTCAGGGCCGCTTTTGGAGGAAACGGAAGTGACGTCGTGGTGTTTCTCAACCTAAGGAGGCGGAGCCGCTCCTCCTGTTCACGCGGTGCCTCTCGTTGGCCTGGAATCCGACTGCGCTGAGAGAAAATAAGGCGACGAGAAGATTTACTCATGAGTGGCACGCCTCGCTGCTTAACTGTTTATAGCTACAGTGGAAAGAGACAGTTCCTCATATCACTTATGTAACAGCAGCTATAAACGATCAGGAAGTAAGAAAGGTAAAAAACAAAAAAACAGCTCATCATGATTTTTAAAAAAAAAAAAAAAAAAAAAAAAAAAAAAGACTCAAAATGCCAATTAGGAAAAAGACCAAAAAGAAAAATAAAGCACTTTGGCCACAACGATAAGAAAATAAATAAATAAATAAATACATTAGAAGAAAAAAAATAAATAAAATAAAAAAAATAGGTCAAACAAACCTCCTGGAGATACTGACTCTAAGTAAAGGTTTAGAAAATCTGCTCTTCTCTACAGAAGCTGGATGGAAAGACGGCGTCACTGAGTGAAGCGTTTTGTAGACATTAAAGCGTGTGGTTTAAACGGTGGTTATGTAAATATTACATCATCAGATCTCCCAGCTGTAATTGATCTTATGTAACACCGCCATCGCAGACGACGCTGTGCTGCATCCCGCAGACAGACGGATGGAGCGGCAATAAAAGCTGACTGCACTTGAATTCATTACGCCGGCTCACTAGACGTTTTCATTCGGAGCCGTAGTGCTGGTGCTAATGGACTGCAATTAGTCACTGTCGGTTATTTATAAAGCACAGAGAACGGACAATAACATCTCTTTCTCCCCTCGTGCTCTTGATAGAGATGGCTGAACCCTCCCTGACCTGAATGACTCGTTATGTCTAATAGGAGCCGATGCAAATGAAACGATGCTGCGTAGCAGTACGACGACGTCCTGTACATCCAAATGAATAAGAGGTTTCCGTAGCTCATGTCTCTTCCGCGTGGATCACGTGTGTGAAGACATATGCTAGGACCTGCATCGTACAGTCACATGCAGGTGTGTGCTGATAATCAGGTATACAACACACTGCATTATTCAACAAGCACTGTATGGATTACATGGCCACAAACCCCTCCCATCTGCGAGGCTTATCTTTAACGCTATTGGCTGCAGCGGAGCCAAGTCATGGACTTCGACATGGATAAATGTAAACATACGGAATAGAGACGTGTAATTAAGGCTCGGGGTCAGATTACAACCCTGAGACCAGAGTAACCAATCAGAACACAGATTACAGCCTTAATCCCACATAACCAATCAGAACACAGATTACAGCCTTAATCCCACATAACCAATCATATCACAGTTACAGACATAATCCCACAGATTACACTTCCAATAAAATACCACTGCAACCAATCAGGACTCAGACCCTTACAGTGAGTATGTTACAGTGACCAATCTGCTCACACCGTCAATGGCTCTACAACCAATCAGATTACACGTCCGGGCCAAACTGCCATCAGAGCGCAGATCCTGTCTAAACTACAATCTGCCCCCAACTAGAGCTCAGTTCACATCCTTAACAACACAGCAGCCCATCAGATTCCAGCTCCCACCCAAATTGCCACTGTGACCAATCAGACTTCAAGCAGGACTTCAATACGAAAAGGATAATGCATCTGAGGAAACCAAAGGCTTAAACAAACATAAATAAATGAATATACTGATTTTAACACCACAGAACCAAACCCCGACAATTTCATCAGTCTCTTAAACACCAGGACTTCATAAACACGTGGCGATCTTCTCTGAGGATTTCAGGTCACCCATCATGTACCAAATCACATAAAAAACAGGAAATAAAAAGAGACAACAGCTTGCACAGAGGCATGCACACGCTTCACAACAGGAGGAGGATGAACGAGTGCAGACTGGGAACATGTGAGAACAAAGCAGATCAGAAAAAGATAGAACCTTAACCGACCGGCGCAGTGACTTCCACGTAGGAGGAGAAAGTTAATGTTAGATAATGTTAACCGACCAGCTCGAGGATCTGTAGTCCTTACACACACACACACACACACACACACACAGCCCTGAGGAAACACTCACATGGATCGATTCCTACACATTTTCCTGTCTTGTACATTTTCACTGCTTTACTAACTCATGCACGTTTGTTCTGATTAACTGAAATAAAAGGTGCATCAATACTGTTTAGAGAACTCTGAAAGGGGGAGAAAAAAAAAAAAAAAAAAAAAAAAAAAAAAGACAAAGAGTGACGAATAAGGAAGGAGAGAAAAACAAACAGAAATAAACAAAGACAGTTAGTTTACATTTATCTCAAAGCGAATTGGACAATTTTATAAGAAAATGCTGCTTCGGTGCTTGGCCCCCTAAAATCGCTAAAAAGGCAGACAGACAGGAAGGCAGACGGTTTCGCAGACACACTGTTTATAATTAAACGCACAAACAGTCTCCGACTCTACTGGAGATGATCAAAACTCTGAGTGAGATTTCAAACACTCCGAATTTGACACACAGCTGCTGTGTACAGGTTCATGCCACTAATTATTACTGACACCATCATCTGCCTTCAGGGCAGAGAGAGAGAGAGAGAGAGAGAGAGAGAGAGAGAGAGAGAGAGAAGTGCTAATGCTGTTATTCTTAGCTGCAGGAGTGTGTGAAGAGAGCAGAGACACGTGAAAGAGCCGCAAAGTGAAATTATTCATCAGCAAACGTTTCAGAAACCTCTGCACTAAACTACCAGGAATCAATCAATCAATCAATCAATCAACAGATAAAACTGCTGCCGAGTCGGCGCTCAGTGCTCACTGAACTGACGTGCTCTCGCATGCGACGGTTTCTCTGCCCGCTCTCTTCACCTCCACACGCTCGCAAACACCTTGCTCTCAACTGACATTTTTGTCGTATTATCTCCAGCCTAATGTACAGCAGCTGATGAAAGACCTTCAGCACTACTACAGTTTCAGCGTTGACCAATCACAACAGCACACAGCGAGAGAGAGAGAGAGAGATTGCATTCGTGTTACATCATGATAGCAAAACGTCTACATCTGAATAACAAATGGTGTGATTGTGTAGAAACCTGATGAAGCATCTAGCAGAGAAAAAGCAGGTCTGTAGCACAGGGGTTTATCAATCACACAGGGTTTAACTAGAAAAAAGAAAACGGGCGTGATGAAGATGAGAAAGGAGAAGAGAAGAGAAGAGAAGAGAAGAGAAGAGAAGAGAAGAGAAGAGAAGAGTTGCACTGAAGTTGCATCATGTAATCATGAATTTGTGGTGTGAAGCGAAACCAAAACAGATCAGATGAAGACACTGGACACACGCCAACGGAGTAACGGTCTCCTCTACGCTCTGAGACGAGCGTGTCCGGGAATCCAGTAGACGTGGATTAAAAAACGTGTGATGATGCTGCAACGTGAACAAAACATACTTTTACGGCGTGCAGCACAAAGTTGCACGTGTTAACCCCTATAGCATGTCCCTGTAAAGGAAGCAGCAGACTGTTAAACACGCTTATCTGAGAAGCACCTATATACTGACAAGGGCACGGCGATGCGGTGTACTGCACCACATCGCCCGACACGAGGCATTTCTTTAAAACACCTCTGAAAAGGTCATTTCCTTTTTATAATGAACTGGCAAACCGATCACACGCGCGTCGACGTGACAAACAAAGACGCAGGACGGCACCAGGTTAAAAAGAATCGCCATGGTAACTGGGTATTTCGTAGCTGCGGTATTGAAGAGAATGCAGAAAGAAAAGAATTGAATAAATACACCCTGTGCTACAAACACCCCTGCTTCAGGGTTGCTGTAATCATTTAACATTTCAATGCTTACACAACATGTGAGGAGTTAAAGTTATCCATGAAGGAAAAGAAAGCAGAGAACAGAGAGTGAAAGTGTAGTTCATTGAGCTGTAGTTGAATGTTGATAATGAAAATCAGCAGCATGCAGCAGACCAGAGAAACCTACACATCGTTCACCTGCAGGGGGACGCAACACTCGGACCTTCCCGTCGGACAGATTTAACGTCATCGTTTAACGTAAACGGCTACGTCATCAGCAACGAGACTTTAAAATGCACTACTCACAGAGAAATGTGCCGCTGCTCGATGTCCGCCCGGGCCAGCTCGTCCTCTTCCACATCCGTTTCTCCTCCGGAGCTGCTCTCGGTGGCGTCCGAATCGAAGGCATTTTCCGCCGCTTGCAGGTTGGTGCTGCAGCTCAGCGAGAGTCGCTCCAGTTCGGCCGGCACCGATCCGCCCCTCAGGAAGCGTCCGGGTTCTGCCCTCTCCTGATAGACCCGGGAGTCCCGAGTCCCCAGGGTGCTGCAAAGTAATCCACCGAGCTGCTGCTGCACGTGACGCTCCACCTGCTTCGCCTGCACCACCTGCAACCGCTTGCACAGGCGGCGCAGACGACCCTCGATCTCCACCTGACGGCTCTTGGCCTGCTGCGACCGGCTGTGCAGGTCTCCTCCCAGACTGCCGAGCGGGTGAAGCGTAGGAGGAGGAGCTACGGAAACTTCCGCGCTAAGCACCGACGAGCCGTCCGATCCGGTCCGCTCTTGTGAAGGTAAACGAAAGAGTGCTAGGGATTCTGGGATATCCCGGTTGTTGGGACGGTCTCGTGGGACACCTCTAGGGCACTGGTGCTGCTCTGCGGAATCTCTAACCGGGCCGTTTCCTGTGGACCCGGCGTGGGCGAGAGGAAGTGCCGCCTGTCCATGCTTGCCTCCATTCATGGTGACACTGTTGGAGTCTCTGCTTGCTTTCGTGAATTTCCTTGCCACGCCGTTCACGCCGACACTCTGCTGTAGAGATGGCAGACCGCTGCCGTTCCCCGCATTCATGATGCTCTTCAGCTGCTCCTCCGATAGCTCCAGGGTGTGGTGTTTGCGCTGTAAGATGCCGGGTAGGATGTCAAAGACGTTTTGCAGTTTCAGGGTCTCATCCGAGCAGCGGTACGAGGTGACAAGCTGCTGGATTTTGCCCAAGTCGCGGCCCGAATCGTCCTTGCTGAAGGTTCCGGCCGCGCAGGACAGATGATCCTCTTTGTCGGGGGAGGTTTTGCGTTTGACGGCACCGTTCGTGGGAACGAGGACGCGGTCGGTGGCGCCGTTTTCCTCCACGGCACTCGGGTTGATAGCGGAGGAGGACGGAGCCAGTTTGAGGCGGATTCGGTGAGTGTCGGCCGGCGTGTCGGTCAGCGCGGGCGCCATCGCAGCCATTCAGCGGTGCGAGGGGGCCGAGGCCAGAGCCACACCACCCACCTACCGTCACGCCACAGGACAACCTGCTGTGACAACACAAAAACACATGAGGGTCAAACCACTCAAAAAAAAACAAACCTTCTTATTCAAAAATCTACCTTTTGTCTCCAAAACAGTAAACCATCATCATTTCACCAAAACGTCGCGTCTCGTCTGGATTAAACTTCGTTTGCATGATTAAGTCAGATATTAAATCTCTCAGCTCAATTCAGCTGCCTGAGCGCCGGGACAAAAGCGATCATTTTTCAGTTTCTAATCAGGAAATACAAGTTTCTGGTGTGAACTGAGTACAGAACCTACTGAAGCGGATTTGTGACTAGAGCACACAAAGACAACATAGCGAGAGGTGTGTGTGTGTGTGTGTGTGTTATTTACACCATAGTGCTTGATCAATTTTTTTTCTCTCCATCATATTAAGAGGAAATGTATGGTGTGGTACAGATGAGCGAGTCAGGCGTGATGTTTATTTAGAGGAACACAGATGACTGGATCAGTGTGGATCAGCTCGGCAGCAAAACCCAAACATTCAGACTCAAGATCTCAAGACAGGAGAGCAGGAGAGATGCAAGGCATGCAGTAAGAAGCAGTTCTCCAGAATATGCCCTGATAAAACACGCTATAAATAAATACGTTTTACTGTGTTGATTAAACGCAATTTTAATAATTTTTTTAAATTTATTACAAATAAATCAATCAAAATGATTAATTAAAAAAAGATATAAATATTAAATAAAATATAAAGTCCAAAAGATTTTGTGATCCACAGAAAACACGTCACTCAGAATCAGCCAAATTTTTTGGAATAAAAAACACGAACAAAATCGTAAGGCTGCGTTTCAGTTACAGTGGGACGTCAAGAAAGTGTCAAATCATTAACCTCACTAAAATCCTAAAACTTCCTGTGCACTACTCATCACTTCCTGTCTGATAACAGGCACAAACATCAGACTGCTACTGCAACTGGATTCTCTGACACGTCACGAGAGAGAGAGAGAGAGAGAGAGAAACAGGCAGAAAGCAGATAGTAAGAGATACAGAGAGCGAAAGAAAGAAACAGACAAAGTGAGAGAGTGAGAAATACAGACAGAATGTGAGACAGATCAAAAAGAGAGAGAGGGAGATCAAAGAGAGAGAGAGTGAGAAAGTGAGAGAGAGAGAGAGAGAGAGAGAGAGAGAGAGAGAGAGAGAAACAGACAGAAAGCAGAAAGTGAAACAGATACAAAAAGAGAGATCAAAAAGAGAGACAGACAGACAAAGTGAGAGAGAGATAGAGAGACAGACAGAAAGAGAGAGAGTGAGAGAGACAAAGAGAGAGAGAGAGAGAGACAGTGAGAGAGAGACAGACAGCACCAGCAACACGACGGCACACGTATACACACGTCCAACACAAACACGAGGAAGGGGACGTGAGAGTAAGCGTCACGTCACCGAGGCTTCACGTGGAGTTGGTCCAGCTCACCGGTACAGAACCCTGCAGCACATCGGCAGTCAGGGCCAAAGGTCAGGGTTAATGTCTCTCACACACACACACACAGCATTTCTAATTACTCCTTCAGCCTTTCTGTTTTTTCCCCTTTTTTATTCAGTAACGTCACGACACGTTGCGTCTGTCACGTGAACCAGCTGTTGCCATGGAAACGCCAACGCCTTGAATATGGTGAGAGAGAGCTGCTGTGACAGAAAACTGATCCGATCAGAGTCCAGGAAGAGTACAAAGCGGCACAGGGCCGAGCGCTCACGTGTATGTCTGTCGAACGTCTCGATGTTCACCGCTGGGTTTGTAACCGAAGCGTGAAAGACGCTTTATTCTGTGTGTATTCACGAGGTTTGGTGTATTACTGCGACGCTGTGTTCATGCATCAAAGTGAATGCATGGAGTCATAAAACTAGCGCACACACACCGTGAGGTTCAGGATCCAGAGATCTGCCTCCAAACCAGCAGCACCATTACATCACAGTGTTACACCTGAAAACACATGGCTTCACTGAACAACTACAAACTGAAACCATTCTGCTTCTTTAGAGTCTGAATGTTCGAGCTGCACACCAGAACACAGATCCTGCAGGATACAAACCCGCTCACTCTCCCTCGCACCCCCCCCACCCGCTCACTCTCCCTCGCACACCCCCCCACCCAGTCACTCTCCCTCACTCACACCCACCCACCCACCCCCACCCACTCTTCCTCACTCACCCCCCCCCACCCACCCACTCTCCCTCACACACACACACAGCCCCTCACACACACACACACAGCCCCTCACACACACACACAGACAGGCATCGCAGCAACGGAAAGGCTTTACTATTTTGCATGCACACACACACACGCAAATATGACTAATATGAAGCTTTAGGGGTTCTGAGGAAAAACAGGGCAAGAAACAGAATGAGAAAAATACAAACAGAAACCATGGAGGGAAGGAGAGAGAGAGAGAGAGAGAGAGAGAGAGTAAGAAAAAAAGGTGACAGACACGAGAACAGGCAGAAAGAAAAGTGACAGAGCACAGACGCACAGACAGACAGAAAATTAGGAGAGATACAATTGTGATATGGAGAGAAAAAACAGACAGAAAGAGAAAAACAGAGTCAGACAGACAGACGGGGGTGTGAATCAGATGAGAGCAGCAGCTGTGTGCAGCTGTAAGGAGAGGAGTGTGAGGAGAGGAGGAGTGTGAGGCGAGCAGTGTGAGGAGTGTGTGGAGAGCAGTGTGAGGTGAGCAGTGTGAGGAGTGTGTGGAGAGCAGTGTGAGGAGTGTGTGGAGAGCAGTGTGAGGAGTGTGTGGAGTGTGTGGAGAGCAGTGTGAGGAGTGTGTGGAGAGCAGTGTGAGGTGTGTGAGGAGTGTGTGGAGAGCAGTGTGAGGAGTGTGTGGAGAGCAGTGTGAGGTGTGTGAGGAGTGTGTGGAGAGCAGTGTGAGGAGTGTGTGGAGAGCAGTGTGAGGTGTGTGAGGAGTGTGTGGAGAGCAGTGTGAGGTGTGTGAGGAGTGTGTGGAGAGCAGTGTGAGGTGTGTGAGGAGTGTGTGGAGAGCAGTGTGAGGTGTGTGAGGAGTGTGTGGAGAGCAGTGTGAGGTGTGTGAGGAGTGTGTGGAGAGCAGTGTGAGGTGTGTGAGGAGTGTGTGGAGAGCAGTGTGAGGTGTGTGAGGAGTGTGTGGAGAGCAGTGTGAGGTGTGTGAGGAGTGTGTGGAGAGCAGTGTGAGGTGTGAGGAGTGTGTGGAGAGCAGTGTGAGGTGTGTGAGGAGAGCAGTTTGAGGTGTGTGAGGAGTGTGAGGAGAGCAGTGTGAGGTGTGTGAGGAATGTGAGGAGAGCAGTGTGAGGCGTGTGAGGCGAGCAGTGTGAGGCGTGTGAGGCGAGCAGTGTGAGGCAAGCAGTGTGAGGAGAGCAGTGTGGTGTGTGTGAGGTGTGTGAGGCGAGCAGTGTGAGGAAAGCAGTGTGAGGTGTGTGAGGAGTGTGAAGAGAGCAGTGTGAGGTGTGTGAGGAGTGTGTGGAGAGCAGTGTGAGGTGTATGAGGAGTGTGTGGAGAGCAGTGTGAGGTGTGTGAAAAGAGCAGTGTGAGGTGTGAGGAGTGTGAGGTGTGTGAGGAGTGCAGTGTGAGGAGTGTGAGGAGAGCAGTGTGAGGAGGGCGGTGTGAGGTGTATGAGGAGTGCAGTGTGAGGTGTGTGAGGAGGGCGGTGTGAGGTGTGTGAGGAGAGCAGAGTGAGGCGTGTGAGGAGAGCAGTGTGAGGTGTGTGAGGAGAGCAGTGTGAGGCGTGTGAGGAGGGCGGTGTGAGGTGTGTGAGGAGGGCGGTGTGAGGTGTGTGAGGAGTGTGTGGAGAGCAGTGTGAGGTGTGTGAGGAGTGTGTGGAGAGCAGTGTGAGGTGTGTGAGGAGTGTGTGGAGAGCAGTGTGAGGTGTGAGGAGTGTGTGGAGAGCAGTGTGAGGTGTGTGAGGAGAGCAGTGTGAGGTGTGTGAGGAGTGTGAGGAGAGCAGTGTGAGGTGTGTGAGGAATGTGAGGAGAGCAGTGTGAGGCGTGTGAGGCGAGCAGTGTGAGGCGTGTGAGGCGAGCAGTGTGAGGCAAGCAATGTGAGGAGAGCAGTGTGGTGTGTGTGAGGTGTGTGAGGCGAGCAGTGTGAGGAAAGCAGTGTGAGGTGTGTGAGGAGTGTGAGGTGTGTGAGGAGTGTGTGGAGAGCAGTGTGAGGTGTATGAGGAGTGTGTGGAGAGCAGTGTGAGGTGTGTGAAGAGAGCAGTGTGAGGTGTGAGGAGTGTGAGGTGTGTGAGGAGTGCAGTGTGAGGAGTGTGAGGAGAGCAGTGTGAGGAGGGCGGTGTGAGGTGTATGAGGAGTGCAGTGTGAGGAGGGCGGTGTGAGGTGTGTGAGGAGAGCAGAGTGAGGCGTGTGAGGAGAGCAGTATGAGGTGTGTGAGGAGAGCAGTGTGAGGCTTGTGAGGAGGGCGGTGTGAGGAGGGAAGTGTGAGGTGTGTGAGGAGTGTGAGGAGAGCAGTGTGAGGAGAGCAGTGTGACGAGTGTGAGGAGAGCAGTGTGAGGTGTGTGAGGAGTGTGAGGAGAGCAGTGTGAGGTGTGTGAGGAGTGTGAGGAGAGCAGTGTGAGGTGTGTGAGGAGTGTGAGGAGAGCAGTGTGAGGTGTGTGAGGAGGGCGGTGTGAGGTGTGTGACGAGTGTGGTGTGAGGAGAGCAGTGTGAGGTGTGTGAGGAGGGCGGTGTGAGGTGTGTGACGAGTGTAGTGTGAGGTGTGTGACGAGTGTAGTGTGAGGTGTGTGACGAGTGTGAGGAAAGCAGTGTGAGGCGTGTGAGGAGAGCAGTGTGAGGTGTGTGAGGAGAGCAGTGTGAGGTGTGTGAGGAATGTGAGGTGTGTGAGGAGAGCAGTGTGAGGTGTGTGTGGAGAGCAGTGTGAGGAGTGTGAGGAGTGTGTGGAGAGCAGTGTGAGGAGTGTGAGGAGTGTGTGGAGAGCAGTGTGAGGAGTGTGAGGAGAGCAGTGTGAGGAGAGCAGTGTGGTGTGTGAGGAGTGTGAGGAGAGCAGTGTGAGGAGTGTGAGGAGTGTTAAGAGAGCAGTGTGAGGTGTGTGACGAGTGTGAAGCAAGCAGTGTGAGGAGAGCAGTGTGGTGTGTGTGAGGAATGTGAGGTGTGTGAAGAAAGCAGTGTGAGGTGTGTGTGGAGTGCAGTGTGAGGTGTGTGAGGAGTGTGAGGAGAGCAGTGTGAGGAGAGCAGTGTGAGGTGTGTGAGGAGTGTGAGGAGAGCAGTGTGGTGTGTGAGGAGTGTGAGGAGAGCAGTGTGAGGTGTGTGAGGAGTGTGAGGCAAGCAGTGTGAGGTGTGTGAGGAGTGTGTGGAGAGCAGTGTGAGGTGTGAGGAGTGTGAGGTGTGTGAGGAGTGCAGTGTGAGGAGTGTGAGGAGAGCAGTGTGAGGAGGGCGGTGTGAGGTGTGTGAGGAGTGCAGTGTGAGGTGTGTGAGGAGGGCGGTGTGAGGTGTGTGAGGTGTGTGAGGAGAGCAGTGTGAGGTGTGTGAGGAGGGCAGTGTGAGGTGTGTGAGGAGAGCAGTGTGAGGAGAGCAGTGTGAGGTGTGTGAGGAGGGCGGTGTGAGGTGTGTGACGAGTGTAGTGTGAGGTGTGTGACGAGTGTGAGGAGAGCAGTGTGAGGCGTGTGAGGAGAGCAGTGTGAGGTGTGTGAGGAGAGCAGAGTGAGGCGTGTGAGGAGAGCAGTGTGAGGTGTGTGAGGTGAGCAGTGTGAGGTGTGTGAGGAGGGCAGTGTGAGGTGTGTGGGAAGGGTGGTGTGAGGTGTGTGAGGAGAGCAGAGTAAGGCGTGTGAGGAGAGCAGTGTGAGGTGTGTGAGGTGAGCAGTGTGAGGTGTGTGAGGAGAGCAGAGTGAGGCGTGTGAGGAGAGCAGTGTGAGGCGTGTGAGGAGGGTGGTGTGAGGTGTGTGAGGAGAGCAGTGTGAGGTGTGTGAGGAGAGCAGTGTGAGGTGTGTGAGGAGTGTGAGGAGAGCAGTGTGAGGTGTGTGAGGAGAGCAGTGTGAGGTGTGTGAGGAGGGCGGTGTGAGGTGTGTGACGAGTGTAGTGTGAGGTGTGTGAGGAGTGTGAGGAGAGCAGTGTGAGGTGTGTGAGGAGAGCGGTGTGAGGTGTGTGAGGAGGGTGGTGTGAGGTGTGTGAGGAGAGCAGTGTGAGGTGTGTGAGGAAAGCAGTGTGAGGTGTGTGAGGAGAGCGGTGTGAGGTGTGTGAGGAGGGCGGTGTGAGGTGTGTGAGGAGGGCGGTGTGAGGTGTGTGACGAGTGTAGTGTGAGCTGTGTGACAAGTGTGAGGAGAGCAGTGTGAGGCGTGTGAGGAAAGCAATGTGAGGCGTGTGAGGAGAGCAGTGTGAGGTGTGTGAGGAGAGCAGAGTGAGGCGTGTGAGGAGAGCAGTGTGAGGTGTGTGAGGTGAGCAGTGTGAGGTGTGTGAGGAGAGCAGTGTGAGGTGTGTGAGGAGTGCAACACTGCATGTGTGTAAACACAGTAACGAGGTGAATGTGAGTATGGAGTTTCTTTTAGACCGAAACCTACACACTCCAGAAAATACACATTTTAACATCAAACAACTCCTTCAGTACGCCATGATTTAAAAATATTTTATTAAACAGATTCTGTGACGTATCAGACAGGTGTGATGCGAGGGGATCACGTGTCGAGATCACGTGACCGAATCGTATCGAATCAATTCGCTCGGCCTTCATCAGGAGCTCAGCTGCAAACAAGCAAGAGATTTCTACAGAACGGAGAACTGCGACAAGCTCAAACCAAAGTTCCCATGGAACACTGATAAGCTCTGTGTGTGTGTGTGTGTGTGTGTGTGTGTGCAGAACTGGGCCATTAGGCCATGAACAAATCCCTGAACTTTGGTCTACAGGCTGCTGTAACCCAGAGCAACAAGCCCGGGCTTCACAGTGTCACATGTCAGCAGTGTAGAAACTCTACAGCAATGAAAGAAAACAACTTTTTGCTGGAAAAGCAGAATAAACCCAAATCCTGTGTGGAGTTAAAAACTCTCACTAAATTAAAGCAGCTGGATTCAGCTAGGAGAGCAGAGGTTCAGACCATCAACTTCAAGTTTTTGGGCTGAATGAATCGTTGTGTTTGTGTGTGTATGTGTGTGCACGTCTGTGTGTGTGTGTGTCAGGAAAAGGAATTCATTTCTGTGAGTGACCACTGAACGCTGAGTACTGAAGACCGAATACTGACCACTAAGCACTAAATATACAAAGACACTAAAAACTGAGTACTGAAGACCGAATACTGACCACTAAGCACTAAATATACAAGACACTGAAAACTGAGTACTGAAGACCGAATACTGACCACTAAGCACTAAATATACAAGACACTGAAAACTGAGTACTGAAGACCGAATACTGACCACTAAGCACTAAATATACAAGACACTAAAAACTGAGTACTGAAGACCGAATACTGACCACTAAGCACTAAATATACAAGACACTAAAAACTGAGTACTGAAGACCGAATACTGACCACTAAGCACTAAATATACAAGACACTAAAAACTGAGTACTGAAGACCGAATACTGACCACTAAGCACTAAATATACAAGACACTGAAAACTGAGTACTGAAGACCGAATACTGACCACTAAGCACTAAATATACAAAGACACTAAAAACTGAGTACTGAACACTGAAAAGTGAGTACTGAACACTGAAAACTGAAAAGTACTGAAAACTGAGTACTGAACACTGAAAAGTGAGTACTGAACACTAAAAACTGAAAAGTACTGAAAACTAAAAACTGAAAAGTACTGAAAACTGAGTACTGAACACTGAAAAGTACTGAAACGTGAGTACTGAACACTGAAAACTGAAAAGTAAGTACTGAAAACTGAGTACTGAAAAGTGAGTACTGAACACTAAAAACTGAAAAGTAAGTACTGAAAACTGAGTACTGAACACTAAAAACTGAAAAGTACTGAAAACTGAGTACTGAACACTGAAAAGTGAAAAGTAAGTACTGAAAACTGAGTGCTGAAAAAAAAGTACTGAACACTGAAAAGTGAGTAATGAGCACTGAACACCGAGTACTGAACACCGAGTACTCCGTTCCTTTAGGTCTGATGATCTCAACACACCTTTATTACACACACTAATCACAAGAACGCCTTATGCAGAAGTCCCGTTATCGGCACTGACAGATGTTTGCTATGTAAATACATGAAAGTTTTAGCAATTTGAGTCGAGCACAAGCATGAAGGTTTGATTTGCATGTTTGTTTGTTTTTAAACACATGTACCAGTTTTCACTCGGTACAGCTGAGCTTTCTGTGAGCACGTCAGGAATAAACCACTGCGTGTCGTGCTGCTACAGGAACATCATCACTGCAGTGAAGCAGAGTTACTGTTAGCACCCAGGGTTAAACGTTACCAGAGTGGGTTTTATTCCTCTTCTACACAACTCATGCCAACAGCTCAATATTCACTGAAGAACAAAAACACACCAGATTATGTGTTCAGATTATGTTGCGCGCCTGCCATACAGGCCCCCCATGTACATGGTTACCATAGAAACGAGATGAAACGTGTAATAAGCATGACACAAAACAAAAAAAGAGACAAGTAACCCTCAACACATGGCACGTCCGATTCAGTTCCTGCTCGATTCAGACCAGAGTCGATTCACTTTCTCACAGAATCCGTAACCCTTGTAAGCACAATGTAAAGATCACATCACGCTCAGATCTTGGACGTTCTCACCTAAAAGAGGACGAGAACACACCAGGGTTCCTTTCACCCGGAGTGAAACTGCAAAATGTTTCTGAAAGCAACCTCACGCGTCATTAGATCATTCAGGAAGCGAATCCTTTTTTTACTGTAAAAAAATAGGGCCAAATTTCACTCAGAAGGTGCATCACACTAAAACTCTAGACATACAGGAACTTGGAGGAACCCAGAGGTTGAGGAAACCATCTCGAGTTTCTGTGTAGGAATCCCGAGTTGAAGAAGCGGTTTTTCTTGGGTTGTTTTGTCGAAAGCCGGGATTTACGAGTTACAGCGTTTGGCCAATTGCAACATTTTACTGATACAAAAACGGAGACACTGGAGACTATTTCCAGAACTTTTTTTAAAGACATAACAAGACAGAGTTTAATCAAGTGAGCAGAATCATCCACAGCAGCCTCACAGATGTGGGAGGAAAGCATAGCAAACAATAAAGCTTGGCGCACATCTGTACACATCAGCATCGTCTGAACAGCAGCAGGCCCACAATAACAATATTTGTTGCTTATCATGGTCTCCCTCACACACACACACACTCTGAATCAGAACTTCTGATCGTCTTATCCTTCAACATCTATCAGGGAGGAAAAATGAGGAACATTAAGGCGTTACTAAAAACGGTGAGGTATTTGAGACGTTATCTGCACCCGGGCGAGCAGACCGTTCAGCCGTCACACGCTGATTCCTTCCACATGTCTGAAACTTTCCCAGCTGAGCCACAGCACTCACAAACACCCATCAAAGCCCATTACACACGGCTCAAAATACACACACGTTTAAAGTTCTTCTGTCTACGCATCAGCCGTGTGGCGTTGGGATGAGTTACGTGAACGTTTACCATGAACGTGATCCATTCCGTCTCACACTGAGCCCCGATTCCCCCTGAAAGAGAGACGGAAACACAGGAAAACACGCAAAGTTTCAATAAGCCTGCACTAAACCGTCCCCGGGAACCCCAGACACGCTCGCAGGTGCTTTACTGTTCTCGGTTTTGAAATGAACACGATGCTAAACCAGTCAGCACTGGGCGAGGGGGAAAAAAACAAAATCAACGGTTTCCCTTTTATACACGTCTTATCAATTTACTGTTACACGGAATGTTGCGCAACATCTGTCAGACGAGTTAGTTCCTGTTCTCGCTTACGTTACAGCAGCTGTAAACGCCGTCCTTCACCTCTTGCTTCCTCTCTCTTGTTGTTATGACGTTATACTGAAACAGCAAAAGTCCGAAAGAGGTCATAAAGCTCTGACACCGGAGACTCCTTCCTTAATTAAAAAAAAAACAAAAGCAAAAAAAACCCCACCACAAACGTTTTATCAGAAAGAGCGCACGAATATAATCGCATGTTGTAATGTGCAGCTGCACTACTGCTACAGTCAGCACTGCTGCCACAGGAGATTAACCAACACTTGAGAGTAACGGGTTTGTGCGGTGACCCTCAGAGACATCGTCAGTGTGCTAATTATGCTGAGGTGATTTAATACGGCCGCGGGAAAGCTGAGGCTCTTAAAAACTAAACTGCCGTTTGTTTCGCGATTTCCTTCCCGCAGAAACCCCGCGTTCACACCAGCCGCCAAAGCCGCCAGAAGTGTTTAGTCCTCGATAACAGTCGGAGATCTGCAGATAGACGAGGCGAAGGGGCAGTTAGCTGAGTGTAGCTTTAAACAAATCACAGAGACAGAGAGAGAGAGAGAGAGAGAGAGAGAGAGAGAGAGAGAGAGCAGGGGGATGGGTTTAGTGAGCAAGGGATGGGGTTGATAAAGGAATGGGGTGGGGTTAGATAGGAATAGGGTTAGCAAGCATGGGAATGGGGGGGTGGGGTATGGGTTTAGTGGAAGGGGCATGGGGATGGGTTTAGTGGAATGGGGATGGGTTTAGTGGAATGGGGTGGGGTTAGTTGACCATGGATGGGTTTAGTGAGCAGGGGATGGGTTTAGTGGAAGGGGCATGGGGATGGGTTTAGTGGACTGGGGATGGGTTTAATGCGCAGGGGACGGGTTTAGTGGAATGGGGATGGGTTTAGTTGACCATGAATGGGTTTAGTGAGCAGGCGATGGGTTTAGTGGAATGGGGTTGGGGTTAGTTGAACATGGATGGGTTTAGTGAGCAGGGGATGGGTTTAGTGGAAGGGGCATGGGGATGGGTTTAGTGGAAGGGGCATGGGGATGGGTTTAGTGGACTGGGGATGGGTTTAATGCGCAGGGGACGGGTTTAGTGGAATGGGGATGGGTTTAGTTGACCATGAATGGGTTTAGTGAGCAGGCGATGGGTTTAGTGGAATGGGGTTGGGGTTAGTTGAACATGGATGGGTTTAGTGAGCAGGGTATAGGTTTAGTGGAATGGGGGTGGGGTTAGTTGACCATGGAGGGGTTTAGTGAGCAGGGTATAGGTTTAGTGGAATGTGGGTGGAGTTAGTTGACCATGGAGGGGTTTAGTGAGCAGGGGGTGGGTTTTGGTGGATGAGGCATGGGGGATGAGGTTAATTGACCATGGATGGGTTTGAGTGAGCGGGGGATGGGTGAATGCATGTTTGGCTAACGCTTCCCCCGCACCACACTGTTAAACATTATCCATGTTTTCTGCCTCATGGTATTTGTTCCCACTCGCAGCTCTTGAAGCAGCTGAAGGTTATTTCCTTGCTGTGTTTCATTTACCCAAAATAAAATCCCCCTGGTGCTGGTGGAGGGGCTGATTTCTAGCCACATATAGAGAAGTCCGTGATCACGAAGAGCAAACTATATTAAAGCCAGTGATTATTACACACAAAACATTTCCCTGCTGAGTTTGATCAGTTATTCTATAGAGGAAAGAGGATCGTTTTGTACTTAAGCTGTGTGTGTGTGTGTGTGTGTGTGTGTGTGTACACCGGCAGATGTATCCAGTATTTCCTCTGATAAGAATACAATTAACCAGAGATAAGATTATTAACCAATTTCCAGAAATTTTGCTCTTAATCTACAGGCAGATTGAAGAGAACACAGAATCTGATTTTGGTAATCTTATATTCGGTTTGTGATCATACAAACAACAAAATAATAGATAAACTTGACCGAATTTCAGATATTTTCCCTGGTTTAACAGAGAAAACCCTCATTTCGGGAGATTCTCTCGCATAAAAATGTGGAAACCTGTTCTCTTTTATTGAAAACGTATTAAACAGCTGCTAGCTGAGTATTTCTGAACATGAGTGAGATTAAGAAGGTGACAAAGAAATATAAATATTTAAAGTAAATGGGGTGATTATGGGGGTAAGCATGGGGTGGTCATGGGGTGATTATGGGGGTAAGCATGAGGTTAAGCATGGGGTGGTCATGGGGGTAAGCATGGGGTGATTATGGGGTTAAGCATGGGGTGGTCATGGGGTGATTATGGGGGTAAGCATGGGGTGGTCATGGGGTTAAGCATGGGGTGGTCATGGGGTGATTATGGGGGTAAGCATGGGGTGGTGGGGGTGGGCACTGGGTGGACGGGGGAGGGCACGTGGTGATAGTGGGTAGGCATGTAGTGGGCACAAGGTGAAGGGAAATAGGCATGGGGTGAGCACAGAGTGATGGGAGTTGTTATGGGGTGGTCAGGGGGTGGGCATGGGGAAATAGGGGGTGGGTATGTTATATTTTGTGTTATACCTAAAATCTGCCTGCACTGTTGCACTATTTGTTAGTATAGATTTAATTTTTTTTTTAACTAAGTGGTGATTTATATTTACATCCTCAACACTGTTCAGGAAGGCTACAGAGAGTGAAAGTTTTTTTTTTTTTTTTTTGGTGCAGCATGTGTACAGTACACTGAAGGCTGTTCTCTACAAACCTACACGCAACCAAAGAAAGACTATGTGGAGGAGTGTGAGGAAGACAGAAAGGCCTGCAGTTAAACACCTTCCAGCATCTTATTCATAGACCATCCATTTCCCACTTACAGCTGGACGGGTGCTGAAAGGCAGAGACAGGAATAATTACACGCAATTCTGCAGCTGACAGACAGACCCACTATCCACCGTCCACGGAGCCACAGACTCGGACAGAACCGAAAATGAAGCCTACGACAGAACTGTGACTATTTACTGCTTTCACTAATGAAGATCGCAACACGCTGTATGATATTGCGGTATTACAGACTCAAAAATACTGTAAACCGTATCATTAATAAGGAATAAACACCTCTGTGTTTGAGAAACTTATTTTACAAATATAAACATCCAAATCATCACATCAGCAACATATCGATGATGGATATCTTGGCACTTATCCTTTTACAGTTACACTCCATGCCGAGGAACGTCTTCGCGTTGCTATAAACCAGAAAGCGTAAAATTTCTGATGATTGAAAACGTAATGTCGGTGTAACATGTAGCTGAAGACACCTCCCACAAAACGCTGAACAAACGTCTTTTCAGAGAAAACGTCATTAAATCCATGATCGTAAATGAGTTCCTGTTGCTGTGGAAACGAGCGAGCGCATTAATCACAGCAATTCGACCGTCACGCTGATGCAGAAAAGTCATCAACATCTGAGGAATCAGAAACCAGGATCTCTCAGGCTGTTAATTAAAGTAAACGTGTCGGGTGAGGTAACGTTCAACAGCGCTGACGTTCAACACAGCCTGTCTCTGCAAGATGCTGGTAATAATAATGATGTTAATGCTGACTGATTCGAACAGTTGGGCATATAAAGGACAGCGTGACAGAAGGGCAAATAAAACCCTTTGGGATTTAAAAAAACAACAACATATCATACTTTTAGGGGGGGAAAAGCAGGCACATGTAGTGAAGAAAGTGTTCCAGACGAGCCGACTGTATCACATCGAGAGGAATTATAACACTGGCCTGTTACATAACATCCTGCCAGGATCTGAGGAGATTTAAACACGAGGAAATCGGCAAAGCCATAACCTTTAAAACGCTCCGCTTCGCCTTAATCGTGGTAGAAGACACTGTGTTACTGTGCTACAGTGTGTGTTACAGTGCGGTAGTGTCACAGTGCATTAAAGCGTGTTACTGTGCGTGTTACAGTGTGTTAGTGTTACTGTGCATGTTAGTGTGTTACAGTGCCTTACAGTGTGTTACAGTGCAACTGTGTGTGTTACTGTGTTACAGTACATTAAAGTGTGTTACAGCGCCTTAAAGTGTGTTACGGTGTGTTACTGTGCCTTAAAGTGTGTTAGTGTTACTGTGCGTGTTACAGTGCCTTAAAGTGTGTTACAGCGTGTTACTGTGCCTTAAAGTGTGTTAGTGTTACTGTGCGTCCTACTGTGTTACAGTGCCTTGAAGTGTGTTACAGCGTGTTACTGTGAGTGCTACTGTGTTACTGTGCATGTTAGTGTGTTACAGTGTTACTGTGCATGTTAGTGTGTTACAGTGCCTTAAAGTGTGTTACAGCGTGTTACTGTGCATTAGTGTGTTACAGTGTTACTGTGCATGTTAGTGTGTTACAGTGCCTTAAAGTGTGTTACAGCGTGTTACTGTGCATTAGTGTGTTAGTGTGCGTGTTAGTGTGTTACAGTGCCTTAAAGTGTGTTACAGTGTTACTGTACATTAGTGTATTACAGTGTTAGTGTGCGTGTTGGTGTTACAGTGCCTTAAAGTGTGTTAGTGTTAGTGTGCGTGTTAGTGTGTTACAGTGCCTTAAAGTGTGTTACAGTGTTACTGTGCATTAGTGTATTACAGTGTTAGTGTGCGTGTTGGTGTTACAGTGCCTTAAAGTGTGTTAGTGTTAGTGTGCGTGTTAGTGTGTTACAGTGCCTTAAAGTGTGTTACAGTGTTACTGTGCATTAGTGTGTTAGTGTTACTGTGCGTGTTAGTGTGTTACAGTGCCTTAAAGTGTGTTACAGCGTGTTACTGTGCATTAAAGTGTGTCTCAGTGTGTTAGTGTGCGTGTTAGTGTGTTACAGTGCCTTAAAGTGTGTTACAGCGTGTTACTGTGCATTAGTGTGTTACAGTGTTACTGTGCGTGTTAGTGTGCGTGTTAGTGTGTTACAGTGCCTTAAAGTGTGTTATAGTGTTACTGTGCATTAGTGTGTTACAGTGTTACTGTGCGTGTTAGTGTGTTACAGTGCCTTAAAGTGTGTTACAGTGTATTAGTGTGTTACAGTGTTAGTGTGTTACAGTGCCTTAAAGTGTTTTACAGTGTTACTGTGCATTAGTGTGTTACACTGTTAGTGTGCGTTAGTGTGTTACAGTGCCTTAAAGTGTGTTACAGTGTTACTGTTCATTAGTGTGTTACAGTGATAGTGTGCGTGTTAGTGTGTTACAGTGCCTTAAAGTGTGTTACAGCGTGTTACTGTGCCTTAAAGTGTGTCTCAGTGTGTTACAGTGTTAGTGTGTTACAGCGCCTTAAAGTGTTACAGCATGTTACAGTGCATTAAAGTGTGTCACAGTGTGGTAGTGTGTGTTACAGTGTGCGTTACTGTGTCACAGTGCTACTGCGTGTTACAGCGCGGCCTGTTTAGGGTGTGACCTGGACATTCATTAGAACGATGTTGGGGGGTGATAACGTCGGAATGTTAAAACAAAACAAAACAAAAAAACACCACCACAACATTTGTTCGGAGTATAATATAGTCAAGGTGAAGCTTTAAAGCAGGTTGAGAGATCTCCGAGCAGCAGAGCAGAGAGGTCGATTCACTGACCTCAGGTTATTGAATTCACATTAACTCCAATGAAGAGGAAACCGGACAGACAAGAAGAAAAAAAAAAAAAAAAAAAGGAGGAAAAGAAAAATGGTAGCGTACAGGGGTTGTTCAGAGAGATCTTTTGAAACATAAATAAATAAATAAATAAATAAATAAACACAAGAGGAAAAAGCTGCGTGCCGCCTTTTTTTTTTTCAAACTGTAAACACTAATCAAAAGCAAACACGTCTGGGCTGAGATGATAATCAGATGAAAGTAAAACCGTCTGAAGCTCACAAGTGCAGCAACGCAACAATTAAAATAAAAGAAAAAAATTGAAATCCAGGTGGGGGTTGAGGAACAGAAAAAGCCTTGTGTTGGACGTCTGAAAAAGCTCACGGCTCGGACACCAGGACGTGTAAACGTTAGCACGTTATAGCATGGAAAAGTACAGAGTGTGTAACACTAACCACAGGTGGAGCTGGGAGATGTGTGTGTGTGTGTGTGTGCTGGACAAAAACACACAAGGTTATGTTCATTTATGTGTGTAGATATTTCTACACACACACACACACACACACACACACACACACACACACACACACACACACACACGCACGCAAGGAAGGAGACGGAATAAACAGAAGCTGTGTGTGTATATAAAATGGAGTTTCTGAGGGTCGCTTGGTCCCGTCTGGGCATCGGCAGTGCGGCTTGGCTCGGCGAAGCAGCCGAGGGAAATGGAAATGAAGAACAAAAAAAAAAAAAAATATATGGAAATTATATAATAGCCTGCTGAAACACGCAACCAACAAAGCAAAACCTATTACACCGTTTATAAAACACACAACCGATAACACAATCGGATTGTACCCAACACACACACACACACACACACACACACACAGGTCAGGCATGATTTCAAAACCGATTGAAATCGCATCGCATCACGAGATCACAAAAATTAATAAATAACAAATAATAATAGCACGTATGAACCAAAAATACTAATAAATGATCCAGAAGGTAAAACGTGGCGTGTACATGCTTCACCCTGCGGTGCGCTCTGTAGTGACAAATTTAAAAGAAACAACTATATATATATATATATATTTCCTATAAATACATTCATCTTGACCTTGTGTGTCATTTAATATAGCGTTAAAGGTCAGGATATTCGGTGGAATGAGTCAGGAATCATACAGAGGGTGTGAAAAGGGAAATAACAACAGATTAAATCTCTCATCTTTAATATCTGATGTCAAGGCAGGACTAGAGAAAAATGTAAAAATGTTTTAAAAAAAAAATGACATTCATTTCTGCTTTAAAAAAAAGTATTCATTAATATCTAATAATAATAATAATAATAATTAATAAGTTATTGCTGGAATTATTACATGCACATGGGATAATAATGGTGGTGGTTAAAATAAATATTTAAAATACTTTAGAAAGGGCGTAATAAAGAATCATTCGAGTGTGTGTGTGTGTGTGTGTGTATAAACGTGGCTTCGAGGCGTTATGACGCGTTATTAATCCACAAACTGTAGGATTTTGCACACACAATAAAAAGTGAGGTTTTTGTGACTCGACCTACTTTTGCGGGTTTGACTGCAAAAAAAAAAAAAAAAAAAAAAAAAAAAAAAAAAAACAGAGGAAATAGCTCACAAGCCTTAAAGCATTGTATCTCTTAACCTTCAGACGGACACGAAACATCACAATAAAATATTCCACACCTATCCGAGTCCATGTGGAGGTGAAAGAAGCGGTTTAATGCACAACAAAACATTTTTAATTCGCCATTATTTTCTGCTGCTGAGTTTAAAGTAACAAAGAAAAAAAAAAAAGGTGGAACCTACCACGTGATTCCGAGAAGGGGGGGGGGGTGGATTTCACCAATTACGCTCCAGTTTGAGTATTTAAAAAAAGATATTTCTACTATTAATAATAAACCTATTATCCAGGTGCGAAGGTGTAAAATGGTTGCTGTAGATATTCCTCTTGGCGGTTAAAAAAGGAAAGAAGGAAAAAAAAAAAGAATAAGAAATCCTGGTCCGCTCGTCCGGTAAATCCGCTCCGTTTGGGATTCACGAAATGGGCGAAGGAACTGAAATCGTACAAAGGCACAAAGGCGAATAAAAAATATATACCGATCCGGTGTGTAAATCCCGCAGCGCGGTGGTGGTCCGGCTCTCTGACCCGGCTCCCAGCGCGGTTCCGGTGTGATTCGGCGATTTTCGGGCTTGATCTGCGTGGTGGCGGTGTGTTTTTTTTTTAATATTGTTGTTGTGTCAGAGGGAGAGACAGTGGGGGAAAATGGCGGCTCGGCGGATTTTCAACTCTGACAAAACAGAAAACAGCGGAGCGCATCGGGCTTCCTCTTACTGACACACACCCGCCGACAGGGGGCGCTGGGAGCGCGCATCGGGCACACGCACACGCCATCTGCTGCTTCAACCACGGCTTACATCCTCACTCACACACACACGATCTGAGTGACCAGGGAGGGTTCTGCAGGAGGCTTACATCCTCACACACACACACACACACGATCTGAGTGACCAGAGAGGGTTCTGCAGGAGGCTTACATCCTCACACACACGATCTGAGTGACCAGGGAGGGTTCTGCAGGATTTGGGGGTTCTCTGAGATACACACACAACTACATCCACACACACACCTTGTTTCTTTACAGAACTTCCACTGATGTAACCATTATCTCCCATTAAAAAAATAATTCTTGGGGAAGAACATTTTGTACTTCATGAACCATGGGTTAAACACACACACACAACGACAAATAAACACTGACCTACAACTAACACACACAGCGTTACAGTCAGTTGCTTTCGGCTGCTCCCTGTTCGGGGTCGCCACAGCAGACCAACTGGTCCGCACAGCAACTTGGCAAATGTTTTACGCCGGATGCCCTTCCTGACGCAACCCTCCCATTTTTCCGGGCTTGGGACCGGCACTGCATCCAGTGGCTGGGGTTGAATTGGCTGGGAATCGAACCCGGGCCTTCCGCATGATAAGCGAGAAACCTACCACTGAGCCACCAATGCCCCCCTAAAAAAATTATTCTTGGGGAAGAACATTTTGTACTTCATGAACCATGGGTTAAACACACACACACACACACACACAACAACAAATAAACACTAACCTACAACTAACACACACACAGCGTTACAGTTAACACAGGCAGGACTACAACTAAATAAACACACATCAGTATCTTAATATAGTATCATAATCTTTCATACACCATACACTTTTTTTGTTTCTTGTTCTGTAAAGCTGCTTTGAGACAATGTTCATTGTTAAAAGCGTTCTACAAATAAAATTTAATTGAACCTTACACCAAACAACAACTAAACACCCCCTACACCAAACAACAACTAAACACCCCCTACACCAAACAACAACTAAACATCCCCTACACCAAACAACCAAACACACCCTAAACCAAACAACCAAACACACCCTACACCAAACAACAATTAAGCACACCCTACACCAAACAACCAAACACACCCTACACCAAACAACCAAACACACCCTACACCAAACAACCAAACACACCCTACACCAAACAACAACACACCCCCTACACCAAACAACATCTAAACACCCCCTACACCAAAGACACCCTACACCAAACAACAACCAAACAATTAAGCACATCCTACACCAAACAACAACATCCAAACACACCCTACACCAAACAACTACACACCCCCACACCAAACAACAATTAAGCACACCCTACACCAAACAATAACCAAACACACCCTACACCAAACAACAACTAAACACACCCTACACCAAACAGCAATTAAACACACCCTACACCAAGCAACAACCAAACATACCTTATACCAAACTACAAAAACCAAACACACCCTACACCAAACAATTAAGCACACCCTACACCAAACAACTACACACCCCCCACACCAAACAACAACCAAACATACCCTATACCAAACTACAACAACCAAACATACCCTATAGCAAACTACAACAACCAAACACACCCTACACCAAACTACAACCACAACCAAACACACCCTACACCAAACTACAACCACAACCAAACACACCCTACACCAAACAACAACCACAACCAAACACACCCTACACCAAACAACAACATCCAAACACACCCTACACCAAACAACTGCACACCCCCACACCAAACAACAATTAAGCACCCCTACACCAAACAACAACAATTAAACACACCCTACACCAAACAATAACCAAACACACCCTACACCAAACAACAACTAAACACCCCCTACAGCAAACAGAAATTAAACACACCCTACACCAAGCAAGAACCAAACATACCCTATACCAAACTACAACAACCAAACACACCCTACACCAAACTACAACAACCAAACACACCCTACACCAAACAATTAAGCACACCCTACACCAAACAACTACACACCCCCTACACCAAACAACAACCAAACATACCCTATACCAAACTACAACAACCAAACACACCCTACACCAAACTACAACAACAACCAAACACACCCTACACCAAACAATTAAGCACACCCTACACCAAACAACAACATCCAAACACACCCTACACCAAACAACTGCACACCCCCACACCAAACAACAATTAAACATCCCTACACCAAACAACAACCAAACATACCCTATACCAAACTACATCAACCAAACACACCCTACACCAAACAACAACCAAACATACCCTATACCAAACTACAACAACCAAACATACCCTATACCAAACTACAACAACCAAACATACCCTATACCAAACTACAACAACCAAACACACCCTACACCAAACTACAACAACAACCAAACACACCCTACACCAAACAACCAAACACACCCTACACCAAACAACAACAACCAAACACACCCTACACCAAACCAACGTCAGGAACAGATCCTGCCTTAAACTCTAACTCAGGGTCTCAAGAGGACTAGACTAAAACATCTGTTTGTTCAAGACACACACCAAGAGAAGCACAACTCAACACAAGTCAGCACTGGGGCTCAGTAGGGTTAAACCACACACACACACACACACACACACACACACACACACACACACACATTCAGCTGTTAAAAAAAAAAGGCATGTTTGGACCAAAATGAAGGGGGAAAAAAAACTCAAATGACAGACTGTGTGCGTGGGCGCAAAACAGCTGGGCCACAGCTGGATTTGAGTGGAGACACAGTCATGTTTTTTCTCCTTGAATGTAAAAAAAAATCTGAAGCACAACCACAACTAGCTTTTTTGCATACACAGTACTGTGTGTGTGTGTTTTAGCTTCAAATACACTAATGCTAAGGCTATGAATTAGCACGCTACATAGCACCTGACAGAGGACACAACACACACAACACCTTCTAAAATCTCTCTTACTGCTCAACATACATCCATAGTGCAAACAACTAACTAACAAAAACAAAACATGGGCCTTTATGAAAGAGTGCATTTTGTTAGCAACAAGCTAGCCAGCTAACTTTAGCCATTTTTAGTTTCGAAATGTATTTACTTTCTCAAAACAGTGAAACCTCAGGCTTCTACATGACACAGCGTGACTTCAACAATATGACCTTCTACAATACGATATGATATGATATATGATACACCATACTGCCAAAAGTTTTGGGACGCCCACCTTTACATGCACATAAATGTCATACGGAGTTAGGAGTGTGTTTATGGGAATTTTTGACCGTTCCACTAGAAGCGCATGTGTGAGGTCAGACACTGATGTTGGACGAGAAGGTCTGGCTCGCAGTTTCCGCTCTAATTCATCCCAAAGGTGTTCTATGGGGTTGAGGTCAGGACTCTGTGCAGGACAGTCAAGTTCCTCCACACCAAACTCACTCATCCATGTCTTTATGGAGCTTGCTTTGTGCACTGGTGTGCAGTCATGTTGGAACAGGAAGGGGTCATCCCCAAACTGTTCCCACAAAGTTGGGAGCATGAAATTGTCCAAAATGTCTTGGTATGCTGAAGCATTAAGAGTTCCTTTCACTGGAACTAAGGGGCCGAGCCCAACCAATTCGGAGTAACAAACCGAGCACGGGGACGCGTTTTTGTTCTTAAACCTTTGCTGCTCTAGAGGAGAGTGTCTGCTAAAATGTAAACAATTTGGTGGGGGGAAAAAAAAAAAAAAAAAAAAAAAAAAAAAAAAAAAAAATCGAGAAAAAAGAGGAGAAAGGAGAAATAAAAAGTCTCAAACAGATGGAATAAGGATGATTATTAAAGCAATGCTTCAGATGCAGAATGGTGAAATTGCGCCACCGGGTGTTCAAAGTGAGAATGATTTTTTTTTTTAAAAGATTTAAAGGATTTGATTTGGAGGAATAAATGTAATGTGCAGGGCACGGTGGCTTGGTGGTTAGCACATTTGCCTCACACCTCCAGGGTTGGGGGTTCGATTCCCGCCTCCGCCGTGTGTGTGTGGAGTTTGCATGTTCTCCCCGTGCCTCGGGGGTTTCCTCCGGGGACTCCGGTTTCCTCCCCCGGTCCAAAGACATGCATTGTAGGTTGATTGGCATCTCTAAATTGTCCGTAGTGTGTGTGTGCCCTGCGATGGGTTGGCACTCCGTCCAGGGTATATCCTGCCTTGCTCAATGACGCAAGGTGAAATTCCCCGTGACCCGAGAATAGATCGGATAAGCGGTAGACAATGAATGAATGTAATCATAGTAAAGGATGGGGAATTGTTGATGATCAATAATCTCTAAGAATAAATAAAGATTAAATGGATAGAAGGAGAAAGATAAAAAGAGGTTCAACAAAATCTGTGCATCAGAAATGTACAGCATAAACATTTAAAATAATAAAAAATTGTACAAAATAATAATAATTTTTAAAAATATTACAAAAAACATTATTTGTTTGTTAATTGTATTTAAAACGAACATGAACGAAGAAAAAAAGGAAATAAATCCTGCTGCTTTAATTTTTAACTCGGTCTCATTGTAATAAAATGTGAGGAAACTGCGCCATCTGTCGGTCAGATCAATTCAATTCAATTCAATTCAAACAATTTCCTTTTAATCCGAAGTGCCTCTTTAATCAGGTATTTATAGATATTATATTTTCCTTACATTATCCTACAACTCTCAAAATCATTTACTTCTTTCATTCAACTGCTTTCATTGTTTTTCCTCATGCTATACGTGTAATTATTTTTATAAAATCATCTTACACGTACATTTCTACTTGTATTCTGCCATTATCTTTCATCTCATCCATGAGCTTTCTATCGTGATACTTTTATTTTAAATCATTTTTATCACTTGAGCTACCAGGTGTATGAAAAGCACACTATACATGATGTCATTAGAATGAAACCTTATTAAGAAATCTGGTTTAGAAAAATAAAATACACAAGAAAAAAATAAAATAAAATAAGCAGCTGAGGGAGGAAAAAAAAAGGAAAAAAGATTTTGTCTCACCATTGAAAAGCGCGAGCCGGATCCCGACTTGAACGTTGTCATTTTGTGCAACAGGCTGCGTTTGTGCTCAGTTTATCCAAAAAGAGTCTAAAAAGGAGAGAAACACAAACGCATGAAAGGGTTTGGACTGCTTCAATCAATTAATGCAAAGGTATGAGTGGGGGGAAAAATAGCAAACTAAACTCTAACACTCTTCATTTGTGTTTTTTGTGATGCAAGAATGGAAATGTAGGCAAATTTGTTATTCTGTATTAATTATTTCTGCCCTAACGCAACTCTCTCGGTGTAAAAGACCTCGACAATTCAACTTATAAACTTTCAGCACAGAGTAAAACTCCTTAAAGTGCAGCGTGCGTTAATGTTAATATACAAGCTGTAACAGAAATCACAGAATAATTCTCTAAGACCACTAAAGCTTTGAACTAATATATATATATATATATATATATATATTTAAAAATATAAAAAGCTATAAACTAAAAATATATAAATCAACTGATAGAAAATTGCTTAACTTTTTAAGTGCTTCGGAAAACAATTATTCTCAGATCAAGGATTTCATTTAAAAAGTTAAAAATTTAAGCTGGTGATTTGTTAAGACAGAATTTACTGATTAAATTTAAGAATATTTATTAAAAAAAAAAAAATACATAAATAAATAAATGAATAAATATCACTGATTTAATTCCTAAAGTGCACATTTCTCCATCGGTACATTTCGTATTTTATTTTCAATAATTTGTTTTAAGTTTTGGCAGTTTGTTTATGCAAATAAGAGCTACTAGGCTGCAATCTGACTTTTGTTTATTATTGTAAAATATTTTTTTTTTATATAATAATAGTTTCTGAATATCTTCATTGTCTCTGCTCGGTCACGTTTGTATTTAAATAGCATTTTTAATAAGTTTAGTTATTTAGGCGAAATTATTTTTCAACGAAAGTTTCAATACTTCATTAAATGTAGCCTTCATTCGAAAAGTGTTTGGCTTATTTTGTGTTTATTTTTATTTTTTTTTAATTGTATTAAAATAAAAATAAACAAAAACAGTCAATAATATTAACTCTCATATGACTAGCTAAAATACATTCGAGATTTTAATCGCTTTAAAAATTCTAAAAACATTTTAGAAAATAAGTAGTAGTAGTAATAATAATAGTAATAATAATAATAATAATAATAATAATAATAATAATAATAATGTGTCTCGGTTAAATAAACAGTAAGCTAACCGCTAGCAAACGCTACGTGACCGGTCTCAGCTAGTTTTGAATACTGTTATTTTTTTAAAACTCTAATTTCATCTGTTTTTAGAAAAGAAAAATGTTTTAAAATGTTATGTAAATCATCTAAAGTAATGAAACTCTCGATTTCATTTGTATGTTGTTAAATAAAAACGATAAATTCTGACGTATCTAAGGAAGCTAAATAACGCTGAGGTCGAATCCCCATTGAAGCCGTGCTCCCTGCTTAGGCGCGCTACACAGTAGACAGAATAGTGATGCCGACGCCCTCTGTAGTGCACTACTCTGCCGAGATGTGCGCTATTTGCGACACGGCGCGCTGCTGTCGCTGCGATTTGAACTGAATGTCGGCCTGTTGACTCTGCAACCTCGGAAATAATTTTTCTTCCCCTGAATAACGCGTGTGCAGTAAAACAACACTCCCTCACGACTCAGCCACCGGTTGTTCGCCGACGCGTCCTGCTTTCCGTCCACCCCCCTGACGCACTGTAGAGAAAATAAAATGCATTATTTTGCGGGATGAGTGCAGAATTCACGTCCACTTTACTTACCTGCGCGGATCAACCAGACTTGAACCGGAAGCGCTGCAGCATCCTGCACTGTGATTGGACAAGGACTGGAAAGCTGCACGCTGATTGGCTGGTTTGGGTTTGTTTTGTACAGATGACCATCGGGCGGTGAAGTAAATAAACTGTAGTAACTTTGCGAGAGTTTTTAAATTAATGGCGTCTTGTCAGGTAATAAGGAGAAGGGTGTATATGAACAAGAATGTGTTTAGAAAAGGGTGGAAAAGGTTAAGTTCTTCACACATTAATAAACAACATAAACAAACATTTCAGCAGCATGTGTGTGGGTGTTTTTTTATGTTGTTAATTAGTTTCATTAATTAGGATCTGTTTAATCGTGCAAGAGAATTTCTTTTACATGATTTCTGACACATTAACGATCTGCAACTCGATCCACAAACCTGCTTCAGTCACTGCAGTGTGCTGGAGGGTTTCTGTTTACTGCACTGAAGCTCCAGCAGAAGTTCAAAAGCTGTCTTCAGTTGGTTCAAGTGGTTAAGGCTTTGGGTCACTGACCAGAAGCTCAGGGTTCAAGCCCTAGCACGGCCAATCTGCCACTTTTGGGCCCTTCAGCAAGGCCCCCATCCCATCCCACCCTGCTCCAGGGGTGCTGCATCATGGCTGAACCTACACTCTGACCCCAACCCTCCAGTGATGGGATACGTGAAGAAAGAATTTCACTGTGCACTAACGTATATGAGACAATGACAACTTAACCTACACTGAGGCCAAAATGTCTCATTTCCTCCTGTGAGCTAAAACCTCGAACGTGAACCACCACCATCAGCAATTTAGTTCAAAGTAATTTATTACTTCTTAAATTCTTAAAATATACATAGACAAGCGTTTACCCTAAGACAAAACAAATGAATATTTCATCAACACACAAACCATAGGAAAGCAAGGATTTCTAAGATACTTTCTGCAAAAAGAAAAAAAATCATCATCATCATAATGTGCATTGTCAAATAAAAGCACCACATCTTTTAGAAGTTCCACATCTCCACCCTGAATCTTACCAGTGCGTACAGTAGGAGAGTTTCCTCCTCCAGCAGCTCCATCAGTGAGTACTAAACTACGAGCGTGCAGAATTTCTGTGGGGATTAAATCGTCCAGTGTCCACCTTGCAGCATGTGTGAGTAAGGAGTCTGACATTAAAATGGAAAGAAAGCAAGTTAAAATACTCGAGCTGCTCCAGATTTAAAAAAACAAAAAAAACAAAAACAAACAAAAAAAAACACATCTGTTTTGTCTCATCATCTCTTATTAAAACCTTTGGAGCTGGTTGTGTTCCAACATTTCCTTCGACTCCATTAATAGATGATATACATTTCTCTCTCTCTCTCTCTCTCTGTCTAATTCAGTTACACACAAATACTTTGCTTCCTGCTGAAAAAGGGGAGAGGAATCAACGGACTTGCAACTCTTACACAGGTCTTTATTTCGATTAAATGAGAATAAAAGGAACACAAAAGGCCTAGGCATTAAGACAGAACTTTTCCATGAAGGTCTGTGGTTTGCGTTCTTTTGTTATTTTTTCCCTCTTCTTTTTCTTCGATCTGTCTCCACTGGTGATCATGGAGAGGACTGGATCTCTGCGGTACGGATGGAGGACAGTTATTGGTTTCTTTTTTGACAGTAAAATCCCCCACGTTCATTTGTGGATGAAGACCGGATGAGGAGGATTCACCCAGCGATAAGGCATAATGACAGGGATGGCAGCTAAATTAAAAACATAGAAAAAAAAAAAAAAGCACAGTAAAACAAAAAAATAAAAAATACAGGAGTTGAGGAGGTACTGTATTAGCAGCAGTTTTTCCTTTTTTATTCTTCTTCTCCTTCTTCTGGTTTGTGTCTTTTATTCTGGGTTTTGTCTTGTCTCTGTACGTACTGGGTAGCCCCAGGGTTGGCATAACTAAGTGTGGTGTTGGAGTTCAGACGGAAGTGTTACAGGACCTCGTCGCTCTCCGTGGTGTGGAGTTGCGTGTCGTCTGCGTCCGTCATGCTGCTCTCCTGCGACTCCTCCATCTCCGCTGTAACACACAACAACAGGGGGGTTTACACACCTCTCTCAGAGAGCATGTTATTACAGAAGGATGACTTGACAACACGACAGCAGAAAAATAAAAATGAACCCAATTTGTTTTTTAAAATGTGGACTCAAAATAAGCAACTGAAATTTAAATCACATCTAATCTCCTAATTAATACACACACTAACATTCTACACATGCTGTATCTGCATCACAACTCCAACTGACTGGATATGACTTTAGAAAGGACATTGTTCATAATCACACTCCGTGGTGTTTATAATCGTTTATAATCACACTCCGTGGTATTTATAATCGTTTATAATCACACTCTCTGGTGCTTATAATCGTTTATAATCACACTCTCTGGTGCTTATAATCGTTTATAATCACACTCTCTGGTGCTTATAATCATTTATAATCACACTCTGTGGTGTTTCTAATCGTTCATAATCACACTCTGTGGTGTTTATAATCGTTTATAATCACACTCCGTGGTGTTTATAATCGTTTATAATCACACTCTGTGGTGTTTATAATCATTTATAAATCACACTCTCTGGTGTTTATAATCATTTATAAATCACACTCTGTGGTATTTATAATCATTTATAATCACACTCTGTGGTATTTATAATCGTTTATAATCACACTCCGTGGTGTTTATAATCATTTATAAATCACACTCTGTGGTGTTTATAATCGTTTATAATCACACTCTGTGGTATTTATAATCGTTTATAATCACACTGTTGTTTATAATCATTTATAATCACACTGTTGTTTATAATCGTTTATAATCACACTGTGTTGTTTATAATCATTTATAATCACACTGTTGTTTATAATCGTTTATAATCACACTCTGTGGTATTTATAATCGTTTATAATCACACTGTGTTGTTTATAATCATTTATAATCACACTGTTGTTTATAATCGTTTATAATCACACTCTGTGGTATTTATAATCGTTTATAATCACACTGTTGTTTATAATAATTTATAATCACACTGTTGTTTATAATCGTTTATAATCACACTCTGTGGTGTTTATAATCATTTATAATCACACTGTGGTATTTATAATCGTTTATAATCACACTCTCTGGTGTTTATAATCATTTATAATCACACTCTCTGGTGTTTATAATCATTTATAATCACACTCTCTGGTGTTTATAATCATTTATAATCACACTCTCTGGTGTTTATAATCATTTATAATCACACTCTCTGGTGTTTATAATCATTTATAATCACACTCTCTGGTGTTTATAATCATTTATAATCACACTCTCTGGTGTTTATAATCATTTATAATCACACTCTCTGGTGTTTATAATCATTTATAATCACACTCTCTGGTGTTTATAATCACACTCTCTGGTGTTTATAATCATTTATAATCACACTCTCTGGTGTTTATAATCACACTCTCTGGTGTTTATAATCATTTATAATCACACTCTCTGGTGTTTATAATAATTTATAATCACACTCCATGGTGTTTATAATCGTTTCTAATCACATTCTCTGGTGTTTATAATCATTTATAATCACACTCTCTGGTGTTTATAAATCACACTCTGTGGTGTTTATAATCGTTTATAATCACACTCCATGGTGTTTATAATCGTTTATAATCACACTATTGGTTGTTTAAGGTAATTCACAAGTCTCCGTGTCACCCAAATGAAGATGGGTTCCCTTTTGAGTCTGGTTCCTCTCAAGGTTTCTTCCCATCATCATCTGAGGGAGTTTTTCCTCACCACAGTCGCCTCAGGCTTGTTCACTAGGTATGATTTAGATTTCTAACATTAATCTTGGACTTTTCTATGTTTCTTATGTTCTGTAAAGCTGCTTTGAGACAATGTCCATTGTTAAAAGCGCTATACAAATAAAACTGAATTGAATCTAAGCCTTACTGGAACAAGATTAATGTGTAGGTTACGGGGTAACTTCCTATTTTACAGGAGCTGATACTGATTTCCATCCAATCCAGCCACATCTGTGTACTTCGTGCTCGGTCTCAGACTGAACTGTTTTTTTGTTTTAGCCAAACTGAAGCACACGTCCGCAATCTCTTATATTCATTGCGTCTGCGACCACAAACGCGAGTTCAACTCCCTGTACACCCAGGTATATCAAACACTTCCTGATTCACAGAATGAAAATCAGACGCTTGCAGTAAAACCTCGCCTGCACACGAGCTTTACCTGGGAAAGCGTTTTCAGCAAGAAAACATCAAAACAAACCAAGATCCTGCAGGCTGATTAAAGGAGGAGTTATAACTGCAGCTACAGGTGTAAAGCACCACTTTATATTCACAAACACACCAAAATCATCAACTCTGATTGTTCTATAAATAATGACTAATTACTGCCTGTTCCTGAGAGATCTAACCAAACTGACTCAAACATCCGAGTTTAGAGAAAATACGACCTGCTAGAATCTCGCTCCTCCTGTAGGAATTCTATACTACTGCTCTCAGAATGCGAGAGTTTTATCCCTGAGGGAAAATAATTCCTCTGATTAAACAATTAGATCCGAATAGAGATAAAGAGCACCTTCAAACTGGTTGCCAAGTCTTAATGGGAGTGAATTTGTTCATTTTGATCACTCTGCTCTTCGGTCTCTCATACAGCACATATGTAAATGGACATGGATGAGCGAGTTTGGTGTGTGTTCTGTATGTGTTCATGTATGTGGTTCTTGCGTCCTCTATGCTAACTGATGCTTACTGGAGTAGTAGAGGTAGTCGTCGGGGGTGATGGGCTCCTCATCGTCGGGGAGGTAACGCTTGTCTATGGCCTCTTTTATCTGATTGTTGGCTCCTTTGGGGTCCAGGTCCATAGCCCATGAAAAGTTCATCAGAGCCAAGTGAGTCTGACCAAGCTTCTTATAGACCTGCAGAGAAGAGTGAACGTTCACAATCACACAGATATTAAACCGACATCGTTATCACTGCACACCGTGATTCCATGTCTACATGCGTCACTTCTTACCTTTCCTATTAAAAAGTAAACAAGTGACTCTTTGGGGACTATCTGCTTCAGTTCCTCCAGCTCCTGCAGAGCCGCCTACAGAGAGGAAAAAACCACAGGCATGAAACTGGTCACCGCTCACGTCAGGAATTTTTGTAGAATTCCCACACAACACACTTAAGTAAAACAAACACATGAACAATAAGCCAGATGCTACCTTGTATTTTTCATTTGCAAAGAGAATAGACGCCTTGTGAAATCTGCATAGTGGGTTTCTAGGGTCAATGCTGATTGCTCTGTTCAGAGTCTCTAAAGCGTGGTCTGATTTTTTCAGTGCGTGCTGAACCTGAAAGAGAAAGAGAGAAAGAGAGAAGAGAGAGAGAGAGAGAGAGAGAGAGAGAGAGAGAGAGAGAGAGAGAGAGAGAGAGAGACAGGCAGAGGTGGGAGTGAGGGATGAGAGAGAAAGGTTTCACATTTTCAATTTCAGTACATTATTGGAAAAGTTTTTAGATTATATAATAATATTGCATAATATTATATAAAAACTATTTTATTGCCAAAGCATCCATACAGAAAAGAACAGAGATAAAATAAGGTTGAAACACACAGTACCAGTGTAATACAAAAGTGTAAGGATTACAACAATTATGTTCATACTATCAGCCATAACATTATGACCACCCGCCTAATATTGTGCTGTTCCTCTGCCAAAACAGCCCTGACCTGTCAGGGTGTGGACTCCACTAGATCCCTGAAAGTGTGCTGTGGTATCTGGCATCAATATGTTAGCAGCAGATCTTCCAAGGGCCCCACCTCGCAACATACAGGAGTTAAAGGATATTTTTGATAGATACTGACCACTGCAGACCGGGAACACCCCACAAGAGCTGCAGTTTTGGAGATGTTCTGATCCAGTGGTCTAGCCATCACAATTTGGCCCTTTTGGTCAAACTCGCTCAAATCCTTACTCTTGTCCATTTTTCCAGCTTCTAACACATCAACTTTGAGGACAAAATGTTCACTTCCTGTCTAATATATCCCACCCACTAACAGGTGCCATGATGAGGAGATCATCAGTGTTATTCACGTCACCTCTCAGGGGTCATAATGTTATGGCTGATCGGTGTATAAACCATAAAATAAGATACAGTAAAATAAATTAGAAATTGGGAAAGATAAAATGCATTTTGTGTAGACTGTCCAGTGATCAGTGCAGTAATCAGTGTCATGTGCAGCTCAGAGAGGAATTTTGCTGTAACAGGTACAAGGTTGCACTTCACCTGGATATCAGCATGCAATATTTACAATGATGTACAGGGAAATGCTCGTATTACTGATTTTTAAAAAGCTACAAAAATAATGCGTTCATTTATATAAATAAAAATTCTTTTATATAAATAGTTTCTCTGCTGTGGATCACAGCAACACTAGCCAATCCTGGACATCTGTGAGCTGGTGTATGTGGAAGAGGACAGACGGCACATTCCTCCCAAAGTGTTACTCTACCCTATGACACTTCATGAGGTCCATAAAACCATGCGTCTGGGGTAAAGCGGTGTGCCATTAAGCATTAATCGTAACTCGTTTATTAACTACTTATTAAAAGACCGTTAATATGGGGTTTCGCTTAAAAAAAAAAAAAAAGGGAAAAAAAGAATTACAATTCTGACGCGTCTTGCCCACAAAAGTAGGTAGATCTTATGATTTGAAATCCAGCATCATACTATTCCAGGTAATTTCCCATAAAGTGTAATCCCATTCCCAGCCACTCTGAGGTAAAGAGATTGGTGTGTTGTGTGTTTACGAGGCTACACTTACTACGCCAATGTGACACAGGAGTACGGAGTTCTGAGGGTTAATGCTTAAAGCCTTCTTAAAATGAATCTCAGCCAGGTTAAACTTCTCCTGCTTGTAGTAGATCATTCCCAAGCCGTACCTGGTGAAACAGAGGGTCGAGCATGTTAAATAAAAATATAGCTGCTGGGTTAATATAATTGTGTCTTTAATGTCATTAGACAAACAACAGCAATATAGCGTCTTATGTTGGAAATAATATCCTCTTCCTCGTCATGGTTGTCGTTAACAGTCGTACCAGGCGTTGTAGTGGCGCTTGTTGAGGCGAATGGCATTGCGGAAGCAGCCCAGCGCTTTCTCCAGCTCCTCGGTGAGCGCCAGCTCGTGCCCCAGCAGCGTGTAGGCGTATTCGAAGCTTGGGTCCACCTGTATGGCCCGCGTGAAGAACTTAATGGCGATGTCGTGCTCCCGCTGCAGACTGAAACAGTTTCCAGCTACACACCAGGGCTGTGGGATGATTAAAAAAATAAATAAATAATAAAAATTCAGTTATACATACGCTTTTATTTTTTTTAACATTGATTACACCGCTGTTCAGGGGTAAATAGTTAAATCTGTGGCATCACCTCAGGAGAGTTTTTGTCCATGTCAGTTAGGTCTTTAGAGAGCGCAGAGAGGGCCACGTCTTTCTGTAAGTGCCATAGTGTGGTAGAGTAGATCGCCATCCCCTCCACCCGGTAGCTCTCGATCCGACGCACCTCTGAGAAAATCCTCTCCGCCTGGCCACGGAAACGGGAGGTTCGTTAGGAATTATGAACTCGTTTCATTACGTTGAAAGGATTCAGGGATTTTGGTTGTTTGGATAGAATCGAAGAGACCGGATCTGTATCCGAGTCTTATCAAAAACTTAAAAAATATATATACATATACACCGATCAGCCATAACATTATGGCCTAATATTGTGTCGGTCCCCTTTTGCTGCCAAAACAGCCCTGACCCGTCGAGGCATGGATTCCACTAGATCCCTGAAGGTGTGCTGTGGTATCTGGTCCTTTCAGTCCTGTAAGTTGTGAGGTGGAGCCTTCATGGACCGGACTTATTTGTCCAGCACATCCCACAGATGCTCGACTGGATTGAGATCTGGGGAATTTGGAGGCGGAGTCAACACCTCAAACTGGTTGTTGCGCTCATCAAACCATTCCTGAACCATTTTTTCTTTGTGGCACGGCACATTATCCTGCTGAAAGAGGCCACAACCATCAGGGAATATTGTTTCCATGAAAGGGTGTACACGGTCTGCAGTAATGCTTAGGTAGACCAGGAACACCCCACAAGAGCTGCAGTTTTGGAGATGTTCTGATCCAGTGGTCTAGCCATCACAATTTGTCTCTTCATCAAACTCGCTCAAATCCTTACGCTTGCCCATGTTTCCTGCTTCTAACACATCAACTTTGAGGACAAAATGTTCACTTGCTGCCTAATATATCCCACCCACTAACAGGTGCCATGATGAGGAGATCATCAGTGTTATTCACTTCACCTCTCACTGCTCATAATGTTATGGCTGATCGGTGTACAGCATTAAGGCACTCCATCAACTTCACTGATTATATGCCTCCACTAAATTCAAAACAGGAAGTAGTCTGACAATTTGAACCGATCACTTTATTCAGAATGCTGTGCCGAAAGCAGGTTTGTTACTGTATTTATTACAATCTCTGAAATAACCCTTTCTGATAATATATACACGTACAGAGATTAGCAAGTGTCATGCTGACTGATTGTTAAAAAGCTAAATTAAGCCATGGAACTTGATGGTCATCTATTCACAGGAAATTAGTGAAGAAGTGAAATGCGTGGAGATCACTGAGGTGGACATGACTGATCATCAGCAGCGGGTTTATCTGTATGTCTTATGCTCACCTGCATGTACTCTGCCAGTTCGAAGTGGGCGCGGCCGATCTGACCCAGAACCCAGCCGGTGTTGTAGTGGTGTGCAGGCAGCTGGCTGAGGATGCTGATGGCCTCTCTGCAGTTATAGGAGCACAGCGCTAGGTAACCCCGCGCGATGTCCCGCATCAGCGACATCAACCCATCTGCAACACAACATATTCCACCGAGATAAACATCAATGTGCAATCGCTCTTACAGTATGTTAATGTTTCCATTTCAGAGAAGGCTTCATATAATCTCATACTCATTATAAAGTGATGAAGGTTTAGGTAAGGGCATAAGGAGGAGTTTCTGGAGGACTAACATGACAAGCTTCATTTTTATTATGATTAAATTACCAAAAAAAACAAGAAAAAAAGGACAGTTTACAGCTACCATAATGTAAGTGAGAACAGGAGCTATCGTGTTTCATTGATGCTACATTAAAAGCAACAATAGATTTACGTTTTCCATGACATAAGAAATTCTAAGCTTTGTAAAAGGAATCACACACAGAGATAATAATCCAGTTCAAAGTGGTAACAGGAACCCCAGTGATAATTTTACTGTAACAGCAATGGAAGGTTTTTTTTCCATCCTTCAAGTATTTTAAAGCACAGGTCACCCCTTTAATGAGCAAAAATGTGCTTTACATCAAAAATTATCATCAAAATAATGTGATTAGGTTGGTGATGGGTCAGATTCCTTTTAAATTCAGTCATTAGTAGGCGATAAATAGATAAAAAGCTTGACAGAAATCCCTTTTTTGTTGTTCTGGTTACTCCATGCAGCAATGGTGTGAGCGTACCTGCGGCAGCTTTCTGCAGAGTGAAGGCCTGAAACTGCGGCGAGCTGATGTTGCCCTTCCCCTCGGCTATGGACGAGTCCAGCTTCAGGATCTCGATGCTCTCGTTCAGGCTGGACGGGGTGATTCCCCCCTTTCCTGTTTTTGTCTTGGTCTTCCTGTTGGGTATCTTGGTGGGAAACTTCATTTTTAATTTCTTGCTGTTCTCCTGTGGGGAAAAAATAGATCAGAAAAATATTGAGAGTTAAAAAAGGGATTAAAGAAACAGACTGGCCATGTAGCTAGTCTCTGGTCTGATGAGCTAACTTCAGCTGAATGTAAGAATAAAACACATCCACTGCAGAACTGCTATAGGAGCCATGATCATTTCATTTTTTAGTTCATGCCAAGTTTAATGAACTCCTTGGGGATTAAACGTTAGCACCGTTTTCCCAAGGATTGATTACTATCCTATTTTGGTAATCTTCCTCACTCAGGGTGCTGGAATAGACACAAGTAATTTTCCAGCACCCTTAGTCCAAATTCATTCTGCCAGTTTGTATTCATTTATTCCTAATGCTCTTTGCTTGTATCTGTGTAAAGCACTGTGTATGAAGCATGCTGTACTCATGAACCTGCCTTTCCTTATTGTTACCCCCCACCACCCCCAAGTGAGCTGATGTACTTTGCTAGTCGACACCCCTTCAAAAGATCATCAAACTGTCACTAAGTTTTGTTGAGGTAAATATTGAAATAGCCCGAATATGATGTTAAAATGTTTTGAAGGACTGTGTTCTGATGTTCTGTCCCTCGGTGTGTGTGTGTGTGTGAGAGAGTGTAGTGGAGGGGGACTGTACCTTGGCAGTGGAGCTGGCGCTGGTGAAAAGCCTGGAGCTCCTTCGAGGCTGCACGTTGGGTGGAGCAGCGATGGTGGGACTCAGCACTTGAGGTGTAGTACTGCACAAATTACATACACATACACCAATCAGGCATAACATTATGACCACCTGCCTAACATTATGTTGGTCCCCTTTTGCTGCCAAAACAGCCCTGACCCATCATGCACTGTGTATTCTGACACCTTTCCTTCAGAACCAGCAGTAACTTCTTCAGCAATTTGAGCAACAGTAGCTCGTCTGTTGGATCGGCTCACACGGGCCAGCCTTCGCTCCCCACGTGCATCAATGAGCCTTGACCGCCCATGACCCTGTCTCCGGTTCACCACTGTTCCTTCCTTGGACCACTTTTGATAGATACTGACCACTGCAGACCGGGAACACCCCACAAGAGCTGCAGTTTTGGAGATGTTCTGATCCAGTGGTCTAGCCATCACAATTAGTCCCTTCATCAAACTCACCCAAATCCTTACTCTTGTCCATTTTTCCTGCTTCTAACACATCAACTTTGAGGACAAAATGTTCACTTGCTGCCTAATATATCCCACCCACTAACAGGTGCCACTTCACTGTCAATGCTCAGAATGTTATGCCTGATCGGTGCACACTTTTATTTAACTGCGTTTACCATATAAATTACAGAACATAAGTTTTGTTACTAAGTAATGCTTTGAGCGTGTAGGTGTAGGAAACCATCCAAAATTGCATCTGAGAAAAAAAGCCAACTGGTTGCTCACCTGGTCTGTGGTGCTGTGGTCTGCGTCTGGTTAAACGGATTGGGAATAACTTCTCTGCTGTTTCCGCTTTGTGCGAACACCGACTTGGTCCCCACCTGACTGATTCTGCTGACCGTCTATCAGGAACAAAGAGGAATAATGTTACACGGTGGTACGTACTGCTTACAATTAAGGTGACGCAATCGAACCGCCAGATTCAAACTCCAATTAAACTAAGAATAAAGTAGTAACCTTCTTTGGTGGGCCAGGTGGTGGAGGCGGCTCCATCCCCGTCCCACTGTGACTGTAATTCTGCAGATACGTGGGGTCTCCTGGGCTCGGCTCCAGGGGCAAGATGCCAAAACTGGACACGAGGTAAGAAACATGAGGAGGTCTGTAAAAATGTTACTGTCTGTGAAATTATTTGTTTTCTTTTGGACAGATTTGGGCAGTCTGTGTGTATAGTTTCTTTCTAACTTAGTAAATTGAAGACATAAAATCTCATAAATGTCAGATATACAATATATTGCCAAAAGTTTTGGGACACCCTTCCAAATCATTCAACTCAATAATGAAAGTAATGGTAGCCAATAGCCATTTGGCCAGGGTCCATTAGCACTTGTTTATAAAAAGGTAGTTAGTACTGCAAGCATGTTCAGCTCTCTATTTGATGAACACATTTAAAGGTCAATTATTACAACACTAATAATCCAAAGGAATAATCCATTAGTAGTGATGGCTGGTGAACATATGCACTTGTGTGTACCTGGGTGTGAGAGGGCTTAGCGTGGCCGTGCCTCCCAGCAGACAGCGGCCGCTCTTGGGTTTATTCTGCACCTGCTTGGCCAGCAGAGACCCGCCCGTGCTTAGAGGCGCAGAATCGGGCGAAATGACCGATGAGTCGATGTAAGACATGGACGAGTCTGTGTTTAGAGACGAGTATTTCGAGTTGGACGACTCCAGATTGAGCCGGTTCAGTTCCTATAGGGAGAAAGGAAGAAATGAATACGACGTGTTACTGTGAGGCGAGTGTCTCCGCCCACTTTCAAACTCACTCTGTGTTTCACAAATTTGTTATTATTACAAAACATTTATTTTTGATTGGTTGGCAGGTGCCAATTAAATACAAAACCTGTGTTTTTTTGAAAAACAAAGTGCATAAGGTAAAATTAGCTCTCTAATGATTTAGACACTCCTTCATTCCTGCCCATGTTCACAAAGCTCCGCCCCCAGGATCTATAGTGGCCTGTGGAGTAAAGACAATATAAAATGACTGACAGCTTTCTCAGCCACTTAACACACTTGTGCTGAGGCCACGGCTTAAACATTTATTTATTTATTAAGTCACATTCTGCATATGTTCCAGCTCATCTATATAAGGAAAAAAAAAAAATCTGACCATTGCACCTTTAAAATCCGTGCTATAAGTCAGAATGCCTGCAGAACAAAAATAACAGGATGCTGTGTTCTTTGGCTCAGTGATTATTTTCTGATATCTGATAGCCTTTTTTTTGGCCGCCGTCTCTCGCATATGGGACCGGCATGTGCATATGGCATACCAGCGTGTCCTGTGGCGTCTCCATGAGGACAGAGTCGATTTGCCTGTGAGTTGTGTTGTGGCTGGGAGTGTGAGCTGGGCTCATGGGGAAAGTGGGGCCGCCTCCTCCACTGCCCCCACTGAAGCTCTGCAGAGACGTTAACTTGAAGATCTGCTCTGGGTCTGGTCGCTCACCTGAACACACACACACACACACACACACACACACACACAAACTCAGAATGAAAAGGTTGCACAAATGGTGGCTTCTGATCATAATCAAATGGCAGTTCTATAATCTGTGAGTGTGAAATAACCAGCTTTAACACTGCTTATTAAAGAATTAATTCTGTTCATATCCATGCTCTGATACTAACTAATAACTAAGTGAAGATCTTGACAAACACAAATCATCACTGTGTTAAAAAAAAACCCCAAACAGGTAGTAAACTGACCGATCTGACACAGAGACTCGAAGGGCGACCAGAGGAAAGGATTCTCGCTCAAACTCTTTTGATAGCATTCGGCTCCTTTTGCCAAGCGATCGGTTTTACTGCAAAACATGGAAGCAGAAGCGTTAGCATGAAACAGGAGAGGTGAACATGAACAGTGCGCCAGAAATGTCTGTAACGTACCCGGCTTCAAATTGAGCACTACGGATAATAAAGGATCTTAAATCACGAGCTTAAAATGGGCCATAAAATTAAAAAGTCATTTTAAAATATTTTTTCCACCCTTCCCTCGTTCCACAGGTTCTCATACTGTTTGTGAAGAACACGCAACTTCTGAGATAACTAAACAGGCTGAGCATGTGGGTTAAGCATGTGCGAGTGTGAATAATCCAGCAGAGCCAAGGCAGCGCTCACACACCAGTAGATTTGGCCGAGCAGCGCCAGTGTGAAACAGGACGAGTCGCCGAATTCGGTGATGATGTCGTCCTGGCTCTTCTGTTTGTTCAGCACACCACCTGTGAGGATCTGCTCACCCTCCGCCAGCCTGAGAAAGGAAAACACACACACACACACACACCAATAAGAGAACAGTTATCGATGGTTGGCAGAGAAATATTCAGCTCATAAACACAGGCAGTCCATCAGATTATATTGTGTGAGTCATAACACGCTTCCACACTAAATATTCACAGCGAAACAATTTGCAAGGCTGAAGACAAACTGCGGAGTTTGAACCAGAGTGAAACTTTTGCAACAAAACAATTATGGTTAATTAATTATGTTAAATTAATGTATTTGTAAAACTTCCACACATTGGTCAGAATTAGAGAAATGGAAAACAAGTGCAGGTTTCAAAAATATCGTCCAAGCACGAAGAACACGGAGCCACTGATAAATAAGAGATTAGATAATTATGTAAACAACAAGTATGTATCTTGTAGCATGTGTTTATTTACGGTCATATTTCAACATTTATAAAGAAAAAATGATTAAAGTTTAAAATGAATCGTAATTAAAAGAAAAAAGAAAATTAAACAGAATTTTTTCTGCAGCACTACAGCTCTGTCCTTTGGATCAGTTCACACAACAACCTAAAACTGATTCGTTTCCCTGCAGTCGAGTCGATTCAGCAAGTCGACTCCATTTATTTGCTCAAAATTTCACAAGAGTTCACACAACCCGAATTTGACGCACTCAAAAAATAAATAAATAAAATAAAAATTAAAAAAGCACTTTTTTCCAAGATAGTGATTTGCATCCTGCTTAAGTAAATGTAACCTTTCGCAGATAATGAAACCACTTACTTAATAAATGAATATACTCTATATTGCCAAAAGTTTTGGGACACCCCTCCAAATCGTTGAATTCAGGTGTTGTTTTTCAGGGGTTGTACTCGGCCCCTCAGTTCCAGTGAAAGGAACTCTTAATGCTTCAGCTTCATACCAAGACATTTTGGACAATTTCATGCTCCCAGCTTTGTGGGAACAGTTTGGGGATGATCCCTTCCTGTTCCAAAATTAATGCACACCAGTGCACAAAGCAAGCTCCATAAAGACATGGATGAGTGAGTTTGGTGTGGAGGAACTTGACTGTCCTGCACAGAGTCCTGACCTCAACCCCATAGAACACCTTTGGGATGAATTAGACCGGAGACCGCGAGCCAGACCTTCTCGTCCAGCATCAGTGTCTGACCTCACAAATGCACTTCTAGTGGAATAGTCAAAAATTCCCATAAATACACTCCTAAACCTTGTGGAAGAGTTCCTATCACTGCTACTAAGTGGCCGAGCCCAACCCTTGAATTCAATGATTTGGAGGGATGTCCCAAAACTTTTGGCAGTATAGTGTATGTACATTTTTAAAAATCATAATGAGTTAGAAGTAAAAGTTTGAGGTTTGGTCTAGGACATGACATCATATGTCTCCATCTCTCTCTCACACACACTTACTTGCTGAGCTCCACACAGCATTTAGCGAGGAGGTATTTGCACTGTGGCGTGGTACAGCTGTGCCCTTTGAGGAGGTGATAGGCTTTGTAGGCTTTTCCCGAGCGGTAGTAACACGTGGCCAGGAGGAAGAGCGCCTCCTCAGAGTGCACTGACAGGAACAAGCAAAAACACAAATGTTAAAAAACTCGCATTAAATCATGAGTAATTAGTAAGCAGGGTAGATCTGGATAATGTGACAGAATTATAGCTTTTTTTTTTGGTGCATCTTCCCACATCCAACGACGTCAGCTTCAGTGCAGCTTCATATCAGAAATTTTGGGTCATCACTCACTATGATCTACAACAAAAACGAGTATAAAATATTCACCTACAATTCAATTTACCTTCAAACCGGACATGCGATTTGCTCTTTGGATTTAAAGAGCGATACCCTTAAGGCTCAACCAATCAAATCAAGTTTGTACTACTGCTGATGAGATTTTGCACGAGTGCATTTGTGCACCTCAGCAAGCTACGATTACCCATAAACCACCTCTCTCCCTTTCCTATACATTCACTCTCTTTCACTATTACACTCTTTCGCTCTTTCTCTAAATCTCTTGCTCTCTCTCTTTCCCTCTAACAATCTTGGGCTTGCTCACTCGTTCTCCCATTCGCTCACGCTTCCTCCCACTGCCGCACTCGCCCGCTCACGCTTCCTCCCACTGCCACACTCGCCCGCTCACGCTTCCTCCCACTGCCGCACTCGCCCGCTCACGCTTCCTCCCACTGCCGCACTCGCCCGCTCACGCTTCCTCCCACTGCCGCACTCGCCCGCTCACGCTTCCTCCCACTGCCGCACTCGCCCGCTCACGCTTCCTCCCACTGCCGCACTCGCCCGCTCACGCTTCCTCCCACTGCCGCACTCGCCCGCTTTACGCTTCCTCCCACTGCCGCACTCGCCCGCTCACGCTTCCTCCCACTGCCGCACTCGCCCGCTCACGCTTCCTCCCACTGCCGCACTCGCCCGCTCACGCTTCCTCCCACTGCCGCACTCGCCCGCTCACGCTTCCTCCCACTGCCGCACTCGCCCGCTCACGCTTCCTCTCACTGCCGCACTCGTCCGCTCACGCTTCCTCTCACTGCCGCACTCGCCCGCTCACGCTTCCTCTCACTGCCGCACTCGCCCGCTCACGCTTCCTCTCACTGCCGCACTCGCCCGCTCACGCTTCCTCTCACTGCCGCACTCGCCCGCTCACGCTTCCTCTCACTGCCGCACTCGCCCGCTCACGCTTCCTCTCACTGCCGCACTCGCCCGCTCACGCTTCCTCTCACTGCCGCACTCGCCCGCTCACGCTTCCTCTCACTGCCGCACTCGCCCGCTCACGCTTCCTCTCACTGCCGCACTCGCCCGCTCACGCTTCCTCTCACTGCCGCACTCGCCCGCTCACGCTTCCTCTCACTGCCGCACTCGCCCGCTCACGCTTCCTCTCACTGCCGCACTCGCTCGCTCATGCTTTCTTCTCACTCGCTCACGCTTCCTCTCACTTTCCCTCACTCGTCCAAGCTTTCTCTCACTGCCGCACTCGCTCTCTCATGCTTTCTCACACTCGCTCATGCTTTCTCTCATGTCATTAACATGATGTTCAGAACCACTGTACTTGATTCCACTCGCACTCCAGGCTTGAGCTAGATGAACTAGCTTCCTCCAACTGATACTGTCTAACAAAAGCCTTTATTTTACTCTCATTTTTTTTTAATACCTTCCGATATTTTTTAACCTCATATAAACAATCATCATCTCCCCAAATATCACATCACAAGTCTCAAAGCTATTTCCACAATTCACCTGTTCAGTGAAATTCTGGCTGTTTGCCTAAACTTAACATCATCTTACGACCCCTAAAGAGTCAATTACATCCTTGAAAAAAATGAAAGCTGTAAAAACAACAGACAACACAATGATAACAGCGGCACCGTATTGCTTCTTCTCTCCCAATAACGAAACGTTCTGCATCAGCCAACACACACACACCCATTTCCATATCTATACATATTTTTATTTAGAAAAACTTCAATTTTAAAAACAATCCAGAACAAAACAGATTACTTGCTTGTTTTTTTTTTTTTATTCAGTTTAACTTACATAGCAAGTCTAAAGTAGAAGTAAAATAAAAATCAGTCCTAACAGAAAAAACAATCGTCTCCATTATGTACGAAAATCTCTAAATCCGATTCCATTCAGATTAAAGGAGTTGTTCGCATCGGATACACCATTTTATCCCCAGCCTGATATCCTGAGCTTTCAGCATTAAAGGCGCCAGTCATTAAAAAAAAATCTACCAAATAAAACATCTACACTAAACAGACCAAAAATGATGCAGTTTTAAATGTACAATAAACTGGTTTAAGATCTAAACTCGCTCAAATCCGTGAGGTCACTGTTAAACATCGGCACACGGTGTATCACTCAGGACAAAGACATACTCCTCGTCCTCTCACGCCGCTGGATGTTTCTAGAGAAGCGAAAGGAAATGGAGGTTTCAGAGCATGAAGAGAAAGATTTAGGGCCTTACCTTCAGCGTAGAGCCTCTCAGCCAGAAACACGGCATCTCGGTAGGCATAGTGGTTTAAAGCGTGCCAGACAGCAGCCTGTAAATTAAATAAACAGAACACCATTTGAGCAAACATCACCACAGTGTTTCATTCTCAACCATATGAGCTACACAACATGGGCACCGCCGTGTCTGATCTGAAGCTAACGTGTATATACAGCGTGCAGTTTATTTAAAGGTAAAAGCAGGATTGCTGCGTTTACGGCGAGCGGCCATGATGATTTAACCTCACTTGATGAATTTGGGGGTGAGGAGACCCGTCCCGAGTCCTGATGTTTTTTCTCTTAATACAGGTTTTCACCACCTTAATCATTTCTGTCAACAAATTAAACCTAAAAAGGAATAGACAGAGCTCCTGATGTTTTCATGCCTGAATCATAAAGGAAAATGTTAAAAAGGATAAGCAGTGAGGAATTCCACTCTAGACATGTTTTATTTTTTTATAACCAACCAAGATTTATGAGTTTAAACATCTTTCACTGATGTGTTGGTCTATTTTCACTTCCTACATTACCCACAATGCCATTCTACCTTCTCTCTCTCTATCGAGAGCAATGCGGCGGCACTTTAGTCCTTCATTCTGTCCACTGCATCTCATCTGTACACTCTGCTCAAACACATCAGCTCATCTTTCACTCTAATCAAGATCGCTAACATGCCGAGCTGAGTTTACTGTAACCCTGAACAAATGCATCGTGCAGCCGCATTGCATTCTGGGACACAGAAATCTGGACCGGATTTCTCAATTAATACGTCATGGAGTGTGGTGGCATTGACGAAACCTTGACACGTGCCTCAGTGCAACAAGCTAACATCTCACAGGAATTACGTAGATACAGAATCAAGCAACTGCCTTGTATCAGGCACTTAAAGACGCAGGAATTCCAGTCTGTGGATTCATCACATCTTGTCTTGTATACCGATAACCAAAGCCATCACCAGCCTCCAATACATTCAAAGCTCAACAGCTGGAGACCTCACCTGCTACTCTCATCCAACCACATTACACCCATCTACTCATCTTAAATCATCTGACTTCCTGGAGCATCAGGGATTCAGCACTAAATCCTCCGTCTGACCTTTAAAGCCCTCCAAAACCTCGCTCCTCCTCATCTGAGCTCCTCCGTCCTCGCATCCCAACACGTTTCCTCTTCTCCACTTCATCGCTCCAAAAGGCCGGGAATTCATTCCTACAGCAGCTCGGAAACGTCACGACTTTCATCACGAACAGCACATTTATTTCTTCAGTGCTTTGGCTCTTCGCATAAGAGCTGAAATATTTATCGCTCTTTTTTCCTCCCCATCACGCCCTCCCACTTTTTTCATTTCCGTCCTGCTATATTGATCTGTTTTTGTTTGCCCCGTTTGTTTATTGTCTGTTTGCTTATCAGTGTTCTCACCTGGATGTCTATTAGAATGTGAAGTGTCCTTGAGCTGTTGAAAGGCACTATATACACTACATTGCCAAAAGTTTTGGGACACCACTCCAAATCTAATCAAATTCAAGTGTTGGGCCTGCACAGAGTCCTGACCTCAACCCTATAGAACACCTTTGAGATGAATTAGAGAGGCGACTGCGAGTCAGGCCCAAACTGGGACATCTGCCTTTACATGCACATGAATGTAATACGTAGTTAGCTTGTCCTTTACAGCTATAACAGCTTCAACTCTTCTGGGAAGGCTCTCCACAAGGTTTAGGAGTGTGTTTATGGGAATTTTTGACCGTTCCTCTAGAAGCACATGTGTGAGGTCAGACACTGATGTTGGACGAGAAGGTCTGGCTCTCAGTCGCCGCTCTAATTCATCCCAAAGGTGTTCTATGGGGTTGAGGTCAGGATCTGTGCAGGACAGTCAAGTTCCTCCACACCAAACTCACTCATCCATCAGTGGATATAAATTTCTAGACAAGAAATTTTCAGAAATTTCACATCAATCAGTTCTTTTAGGATTTTACTTTTTTTTGCTTTGGAGGTCTGTCTCACTCTGACCTTGTAAAATCCATACTTCTGGGAAATGTCTAGGATGTGTGTGTCTTGTTAAATGCCCAAGTTCACACTTATTTTAAGCTCTATGCCATGGACAGGGTCAATGTGTTGGTGAGATCTAAAAACCTTAATGATATCATCCATCCAGCAAAAATAAATAAATAAAACCTTCTGATGTTTGGACAGTGAACCTACAGCAGACTAAACATGTCTGACCCTAATCTGACATTTCAGCACTTCACTTATGTGCATCAGTGCATTAATTTATATATAATATATAATATATATATAAAACTAATATAATACCTTGCAAATGAGATATGAATAAATAATCAGCTCTGGCGTTGACTGTGCAGCTGAGGGCTTGTTTTCTTCAGTCGACATGACAGCAGTATAACTCACAACATAAACAGTTATTAGTATTAAAGTAGTGCTGGTTAGCGAGCCCGAGGACTAGTTTAGTGCATCACAACCTGTTAACTCACCCACGCTGAACTATTCTTAAATAAATGTCCTTAAACTCAATGCAAACGCAGTCATCCCTCGCAAGTGGCGTAACCTTATTGTTATTATTATTAGTTTTTTTGGTTATCTTAGACAACTGCAACATTTAGTTATGACTAATGAGATTTCTTACCGTTTAAATATTTAGTGGAACGTTTCATAAAAATAAGCTTTAACGTCAGCTAAGCAAACTAAACATGCTAACGTTAGCGTCAATCCAGTCATTCGCTATGATTAGTTAGCTGTACTGTAATAACTCTTAAATGTCAACAGGGTTTAGCTTAGTAAAGGCACAAGTGCTATTTATAAATCTGTGTTTTCCTCACTGAAAGTTATTCCGTGTCAGAGCGAAGACAACTCGAAGCTTTGACGTTTAAATTAGCTTAGCTCGCCGCGGCTAGGCCTGAACACCAGCCCCGGTACAGAGTAATAAAACATCCCGGCAGACGAATGCGACTTTCCCGTCAGATTAAACCTCGCTTTGGGGCCGAATGTGTAGTACGCTTACCTGGACAGGTTCCTGCAACACCGTCATTCCGGACCCAGGCTCCTTCCTTCCTTCCTTCCTTCCTCTCTCTCTCTCTCTCTCTCCCCTTCAGCTTCTCCTCTTTCTCCTATCTCCTTTCCAGTTCACTACAGGCCAGAAGTAGCTAGCAAACTGAAGCTAGCATCAGAGATTTGAACACACTGACCGTTATCGGCGGCACGAAGTTGTACGGAAACAGCCGATTCAAATCAGTGAGTTACGGAAAAAGCCGAGCGGTGGCGTAAAATGCCGAAGTTCAATCTCCCTTGTTTAATTAGAAAATCAAGGAATTTATTGTTGTTTGTTTACTATTTATTTATAACTTGAATAACTTCAATTACTTACATACAACACAATTTTTTAATGACATTGATTATATTTTTTTTTTTTGACATTCTGGTCTATGTTGACTTGACTGTATCACTTAATTGCTGCAGATTTATCAGCCGCACATGAAGCTGTACCACATCCCAAAGGTGCTCTAGTGGTTTCAGATCTGTAGATTAAGTTTCCTGTCACTGGATGACATGAACAGAATGAGGATATCTGCTTAACTTGTCCGCATCGAAGTTCAACACTGTTGTGAGATGCATTTCCGCTCACCATGGTTCGCTTCTGTCATTCTGACCACTTTCTACTGGCCTCTCATCAACATGGCGTCTCCACCCGTAGATGTGCTGCTCACTGGATGTTTTTTGCACCATTATATGTGAACACGAATGTGTTGTGTGCGAAAATCCAAGGTGGACATGTTTTACATCATGTTGTACTACAGTGTGACGTCATACTAACAAATTAACCATTTATTTTTGTTTATGAAAAGCACCCCAGCCTAATCACCACCACCATCAGCATATATTCTGGAAATAAATTCTATTCTATCTAAATACAACAGAAAAACAACACCTACAGTCTGAAGCATGTGAAGATATTTATTAGTGTGGATGTGTACTTGTTCTGCAGATGTATATCTGTATTACAGTTCATATTTCTCTGTAAGTCAACACCACACAATGTGTATTTATGAAGTATTTAAAAAAATTTCTGTACACTTTTCTCACACACACACACACACACACACTAGAGGGCACTGTAAGGATAAGTAACCTGAGAAGTGATTCATGACTTTTATTTATTTTATTATAAGGTTTCACCTTCGGTTCTCTCTCAATCCTGATCCAACATTAACATCAGGTTCACACACACAAAAAAAATGACTGTGTGATGTATATGCTGAAATATATTAATAATGAAGAAAAACAACAGTGTAGCTGAACAGATCATCATTTACCCTTTATTATTATTACTATTATTATTACTATTTCCATTGATCTTATGTTGAGACACACCAAGATATGTTATTATGCTAGACAAACAGATAAAATACTCTCATTCATTTGTTTTAAAAATGTTTTTTTAAAAAGATATCAAGCATTTAACCTCGTATTTAACCCTTAATCAAACAGTCAAAATGACTTGTCCAGACAGTTCAGTCAAATGAAACGTAATGATGTAGATTCTTTTGGTCAGAAAACAGCGGGGATAGTTAATGCATCTTTAGAATAAATGAATTAGAGAGTTCATTGTTAAAGTTTGAATAACTAGATATTAAACAATATCAAATTATGACAGAAGAGGATAAAAAAAAGTGCAAGTAAGAAGGAGGGAAAAGTTCGTACAAGAATACAAAGGAAAAAGACTTTTCTTAATTGTTAAAATATAAAATCTTTCATTTCTTAAATTCTGACTTTATTCAGTTAAGGTTTCACTGGGTTGTGAAAGAGGAAACTCGCTACTGGATCTTAAAGATGGTGTGGAACTCGCGCTCAAATATCTCACTCAGTCTGGCTCCCATCTTCCCAAACTCATTATCCTGCAGGGCGGGGGGGAGAGAGAGAGAGAGAGAGAGAGAGAGAGAGAGAGAGGGAGCGCGAGAGAGAGAGAGATATTAGTCAGTTGATTTGCTTTTTACTTTTAAAATAGTCCATTTCAAAACATTTCAGGAGACGAGAAGATGAAGAGAAGAGGAAATAGAAGAAAAAAAGAAGAGAAGGGAAAAGAATAGAAGATAAAAAGAAGAGAAGGGAAGAAAAGAGAAAAATAAGAGAAGATGAAGAGAAAAGAAGAAGAGAAGGGAAAAGAAAAAGAAGAAAATAGCAGAGAAAATAAAGAGATGAGAAACAGAAGAGAAGAGAAAAGAAGAAACAAAGATGAGAAAGAGAAGAGAAGAGAAGAGGAGAAGAAGAGAAGAGCGGAGAAGAGAGAAGAAGAGAAGAGAAGAGATGAGAAGAGGAGATGAGAAGAGAAGAGATGAGAGAACAGAAGAGATGAGAAGAGAAGAGAAGTGATGAGAAGAGAAGAGATGAGAAGAGAAGTGAGAAGAGAAGAGATGAGAAGAGAGAAGAGAAGAGATGAGAAGAGAAGTGATGAGAAGAGAAGAGATGAGAAGAGAAGAGATGAGAAGAGATGAGAAGAGAAGTGAGAAGAGAAGAGATGAGAAGAGATGAGATGAGAAGAGAAGAGAAGAAGAGATGAGAAGAGAAGAGATGAGAGAACAGAAGAGATGAGAAGAGATGAGAAGAGAAGAGAAGTGATGAGAAGAGAAGAGATGAGAAGAGAAGTGAGATGAGAAGAGAGAAGAGAAGAGATGAGAAGAGAAGTGATGAGAAGAGAAGAGATGAGAAGAGAGAAGAGAAGAGATGAGAAGAGAAGTGATGAGAAGAGAAGAGATGAGAAGAGATGAGAAGAGAAGTGAGAAGAGAGAAGAGAAGAGAAGAGAGGAGAGAAGAAGAGATGAGAAGAGAAGTGAGAAGAGAAGAGATGAGAAGAGAAGAGAGAAGAAGAGATGAGAAGAGATGAGATGAGAAGAGAAGAGAGAAGAAGAGATGAGAAGAGAGGAGAAGAGAAAAGAGAAGAGATGAGAAGAGAAGAGATGAGAAGAGAAGAGAAGAGAAGAGAAGAGAAGAGAAGAGAAGAGAAGAGAGGAGAGAGTGGAGCTGATTATAAGAGTAAAGACTCCTCAGGGATGTATGAGAAGGTGGTCAGGTCACTCTGCAGTATTGTGTGTATTCAGTGGTTGAATCCTTGCTGTAAGTACTGAAACTGGACACATGGTGTCATGGAGATTTACAGTCCTACTGTCCAACATCGATGCTTCCAGGAAACTAGACTGAAACACGAGGCTGGACTTTCTATTTTTAAATGTTTTCAAATCGAACGGTGCGGTCACAGCTTTCTCCAAACTCTTAGATAGAAAACATCTGCTGAGTGTTCACACTGTACCCCCACACACACACACACACACACACACACACACACACACTGTTCGTGTCTCACCTCGTTGAAAATGTGGCAGTTCTGAAAGATGAGCCTGACGTCTCCTACAAACTCTCTCACTGTTTTGTACTCCTTATTGTGCAGTTTGTTCGTGACCCGGTCCAGCCACATGGGCTTGGAGATCACCCTGGTGTACCTCGGGACCTGCACAAGGACACAGTTTAATAAAGATTACGCTGTGAATTATTATCATATATTATTATAACCTAACTTATATAACCGGCACTGTGCCATTTCATACAGGACGGATTCAAATTCTGTGGCGTGATTGAGAACCGACTTAAATATCCAGATATTGAATAACCTGTATACACCTATCAGCCATAACATTATGACCACTGACAGGTGAAGTGAATAACACTGATGATCTCCACATCATGGCACCTGTTAGTGGGTGGGATATATTAGGCAGCAAGTGAACATTTTGTCCTCAAAGTTGATGTGTTAGAAGCAGGAAAAATGGACAAGAGTAAGGATTTGAGCGAGTTTGACGAAGGGACAAATTGTGATGGCTAGACCACTGGATCAGAACATCTCCAAAACTGCAGCTCTTGTGGGGTGTTCCCGGTCTGCAGTGGTCAGTATCTATCAAAAGTGGTCCAAGGAAGGAACAGTGGTGAACCGGAGACAGGGTCATGGGCGGTCAAGGCTCATTGATGCACGTGGGGAGAGAAGGCTGGCCCGTGTGATCCGATCCAACAGACGAGATACTGTTGCTCAGATTGCTGAAGACGTTAATACTGGTTCTGATAGAAAGGTGTCAGAATACACAGTGCAAAAGCGGGACCAACACAATATTAGGCCTGCGGTCATAATGTTATGCCTGATCGGTGTAAACACCGACTCAAACTACGAGACGTTCTGTCAGTAATCTGAGAAACATAACACAGAGGGGAAAAAGAGGAAATGTGAAAATAACAAGAAAAAATCTTACTGTTGCAGTGGGATCTTCAGTAAACACGCACAGTGTGTCCTCCTTATACAAACACAACAGCAAATACTCACAGCGCTGATGAAAGGAGATAGACACATGATCAGAAACAGAGCCGTGTATGTGTGTGTGTGTGTGTGTGTGTGTGTGTGTGTGTGTGTGTGTACCAAAATGTTTCCAGAAACAAGACTCTTCAAAGCGCCTTCACTGGTCATGGGAATCCATAATCGCTGGTTAGCTTTTAACACACATAAAGTGCACAACCAATTGCTCCTGTACACACACACACACACACACACACACACACACACACACACACACACACACATTACTTCTGGTTGGAATCCTGTGTTGTTACATTATTTAAATATTTTATATAATTTCATTTCTTTTTCTCATTCTCCTTTTTTCACTTTCTGTCCCTTTGTTTCTCTCTCTCTCTATTTTTTACTCTCTCTCTCATTTCCCCTGTGTGTGTGTGTGTGTCTCTCTCTCTCTTTCACTCTCTCTTTTTTCACTTTCTGTCCCTCTGTCTCTCTCTCTATTTTTTACTCTCTCTCTCTCTCTCTCTCTCTCTCTCTCTCTATATATATATATACTCTCTCTCTGTCTCCCTCTTCTCTATTTTTTACTCTATCTCTCTCTCTTTTTCACTTTCTGTCTCTCTCTCTCTCTCTCTGTCTGTCTCCCTCTCTATTTTTTACTCTCTCTCTCTCTCTCTCTATTTTTTACTCTCTCTCTCTGTCTCCCTCTCTATTTTTTACTCTCTCTCTCTCTGTTTCCCTCTATATTTTTTACTCTCTCTCTCTCTCTCTCTCTGTCTCCCTCTCTATTTTTTACTCTCTCTCTCTCTCTCTCTCTGTTTCCCTCTCTATTTTTTACTCTCTCTCT
>JAUCMX010000028.1:15492436-15502436 GCA_033459395.1 Hemibagrus guttatus | reverse complement strand
GTGCATCGATGAGCCTTGACCGCCCATGACCCTGTCTCCAGTTCACCACTGTTCCTTCCTTGGGCCACTTTTGATAGATACTGACCACTGCAGACCGGGAACACCCCACAAGAGCTGCAGTTTTGGAGATGTTCTGATCCAGTGGTCTAGCCATCACAATCTGGCCCTTCATCAAACTCGCTCAAATCCTTACGCTTGTCCATTTTTCCTGCTTCTAACACATCAACTTTGAGGACAAAATGTTCACTTGCTGCCTAATATATCCCACCCACTAACAGGTGCCATGATGAGGAGATCATCAGTGTTATTCACTTCACCTCTCAGTGGTCATAATGTTATGGCTGATATGTGTATTTGTTTTAGATTTGTTGGTACCTAATGCTTTAGATAGATTTATCATAGATTTCTCTATGCTGTAACATGTGAGCAGTTGTCTGTTATGAGAATTGATCTCTGATTTTAAAGTCTGATTTAATAAGACCGCGTTTGGGTTTTCAGAGAATTAATCAACATCACGCTTAGCCCGGATTTTTACCTACCTGCAAATCGGCTTCTGTATAAAACTCCACTGACAGAGCCGCAGCTGACTGGTAAAGCGAAATCGTTAAATTTAGACAACTCCACTTGCTGGCTGTCTTCTTCTTCATCGTCATCTTCTTCTTCTTGTCTCAGTGTCCTTTCCTCGTCCTGGTCTTCTCTTGATCCCTCCGTCTCTACACTGGATACTGACTCTATCAGACATCAGAGGAGCAACGGTGTCTTACACACAGATTAACAAATACAAAAAAATAATAATAAGAGACTAAATAAATATGTGTGTGTGTGTGTGTGTGTGTGTGTGTGTGTGTGTGTGTACTAAAAGGGGCTAGAGACTTCCAAAGAGAAGACAGGAGGCTGAATTTTCTGATTCTGTGAAAAGAAACAAATCAGATGTTTGGTATAATGAGGTACATGATGACAAATAATGAAAAATCTAAAAAGAGAAAAAAAGCTCAGAACCTTCTGATTGTGGCATCTTACTGGACACTGAAGATGACCCTCCTTACAAAACAAAAGAAGAAAATGGAGAAGAGATCAAAATTGTCCTTAAGAGCGCCCACAGGTTAACGTCTGTATCTTCTACAGTATTGATTTCGGCGTGTTCACCTCTATAAGTCTCTGCAGAGGAGTGTTTTGGCAGCAGATCTTCTTTTTCCATCTCTTGCCGTTTCCCTTTCTGGCAAACCTCACGAATCCGTTTGCAGTGAACCACTGACCCTGAGACTGGATACTCTTACCCTCTACAGAAAGAAAACAAATGTCCACTTTAAATAAACCTGCAACATGCAAGGAATAAATGCTGCCTTCATGTGCAGTGGGAAGGATCCGGCTTCCTGCTTCTGAAGTGGTAATTACGAATTACGAGTACATCAAAAGAACGTGAAACGAAGTTTCTTTTTTTTTCAGTTAGCTTGCCGCGAGTGGAATTGTGGTCAAATACAAGCTATTTTCACAGCGTAAAAACGTACAACATGCATAGGAACAGTTGCTGATCTACACATTTTAGGACTCTCAGAGTCAGTTACGACCTGAGGGCTCATTCGTGTGCAACTTCCTAGTGGGAAACTCGTATTTACGATCATTTCAGTAGCAGGAGAAGGTAGCAAAAGCAGAGAGATGACAGACAGACAGATGTTTACAGATACATTTAATTATAGTTATAGGCATAGTATGATATGTAGTGATGTAATTCCTACACCGTTCACCTGATTTAAATGTAAATACCTTCAAATTAAAGCTGAAATGTTCAGCCACGGCAGTAGATAACACCTGTAACTCCTCCAAATATTTATAGACCTGACCGTAAGATGCTATAGCAGTCGATCATCACTTCACCATCCTCTGTCTCCTGAGGTCTCTCTCTCCCCTCTCTCTCTCTCTCTCTCTCTCTCTCACAGGGATATCTCTCTCACAGAGAGAGAGAGAAAGAGAGAGAGAGAGAGAACTTCTACCTATGATCATGACAATACGCTGACTCTGGAGGCTTCCATTAGTGCTAAATATCTCTAAAAATATCTTTACAGTAAAAAAGGTTTTTTTTAAAAAGGGGAAACATTTCGTCAGTATTACTATTTAAATGAAAGATTTGTGTATGAGTCCTGACTGTATTTACCTTTATTTGGAATAGGTATGGATTTATTATAATTATTTTATTTTAAAAAATAATAATATGAAAAAAGTATACTTCTGGCCAGTTTGTCTCGATCCAGAGTGCCTTCTTTATCACCGCAGGTAACAGGGAGCTGAGATTTATTCAAATCCCACATCGGAATATCCTCCTTCCCTCCTTTCTTTAATGAAGTGGCTGAGAGAGAGAGAAAGAGAGAGAGAGAGAGAGAGAGAGAGAGAGAGAGAGGATAAAGTGATTAAATCCATCAATTATAATCGACACACCTTGTACACTGTAGTATAGAGACATATTATAGTCTTTCTAGCACTAAAATGCAGGTGTAACAGGTTTAATAAATCAGACAGTAATAACAGTAATATTGTCCTGTAATAATTTGCACTTGTAATAATGTTTATTAGACTTATTTGATTTTCTCATGTTCCTTAATAGCTGAATGTCAAACTAGCAACTGTACAATCTTTACAATTCAGAATCCCCTTTTTGTTTTTTACATGCGGCGATTATAATATTTTTAATATAATATCCCTTTACTATACTATAATTTAATATAATATACACTAGCTCTATATGCGACACTCTTACTGCACATCCTAATCCAGTAGAACAGGTGTTTTTATTTTCAATGCTCCCGTTACATCAAATCAGCTAACCCTGCCTGTCGGAAATGTATACGTCACACAGACGTTACAGCACAGTGAAATTCTTTTCCTCTCACATCCCACCCTGTCAGGAATCCGGGGTCAGAGAGTAGGTAATGTTTACGATTTCCTGATTTTTTTTTCCACAGTAAACTTTTTCGGGGGGCATGGTGGCTAGCACGTTCGCTTCACACCTCCAGAGTTTCCCGCCTCCGCCATGTGTGTGTGGAGTTTGCATGTTCTCCCCGTGCCTCGGGGGTTTCCTCCCCCGGTCCAAAGACATGCATTGTAGGTCGAATGGCATCTCTAAATTGTCTGTAGTGTGTGATTGTGTGAGTGAATGAGAGTGTGTGAGTGTGTGTGCCCTGCGATGGGTTGGCACTCTGTCCAGGGTGTATCCTGCCTTGATGCCCAATGACGCCTGAGATAGGCACAGGCTCCCCGTGACCCGAGAATAGATCGGATAAGCGGTAGACAATGAATGAATGAAAATAAACTGAGCCTACAAACACAAAGTACCTATTGTTTGTTTTTTTTTTATTCATTCATTCATTGTCTACCGCTTATCCGATATCAACTTTTTCCCCCTGATTTATTCCTTCTAGCATCCTCCAATTTCCTCATGTCTTCCTTTTCCTCAAGCTATCCACATTTTTCCCTGAAGTCTTCAGTTTTTTTTCCCAACCAAAACCGCTTCATCGTACACCACATCTCCATTAACACCTGCATGAACTTCAGAGCAGGATTTCTTATCTAACAACCTTTCCTGAGTTAAAGTGAAAAAGGAAACACTAAAATCTGCAGGACAGGGAGTTCTTCCGGATCAGCGCCGGGGACCTGTGCTGTCGTCAATAACTAGAGTTTCATTTATTGTTTCATGAAACAATCAAGAACAGAAACTGACTGAACATGGGCTTCTTAGCTGGTTTCTTTTGGCAGCGATTGGAGAAAGGAGAAGGGCCTGGTTCTTCCCGCTCCTCTGTTTCTTCACTGCTTTTCTTTCTCTTTTTATCATTTGCTTGATCTCCCCTGCTCTGGATCGAGTCTTGCTTGTTCTTGCTCAGTTCCTTTGCATCATGGAGCTCCATGTAAAACCTGAAGGAGCCTGAAATGAGAGGAGAGTCACACCATCAATTACGATAATATTCTGAATTATAAAAAAAAAAAAAAATCATTCATGTTAATTCTTAAAATGTGAATGTTTAATTAAACAAAACAGTAGAAAACCCCAAAAAAAAAAAAAAAAAAAAAACAGGAAAGGAAAAACCTGATGGAATCACTGACCATCCAGGAAGCTGTTTCGGAGCAATTGGAGAACCGAATATTTCTTCAGGATATGATTCTCAAATACACAAGTCCAAAACTGCTTCACACACTCTCCTCGCTCCTTCTCCAGCCAGTCCAAAATCTGATACACACCGTCCTCCCTTTTGTTTTTACACTTCATCTTTATTACCTTCTGGGGAGAGAGAGAGAGAGAGAGAGAGAGAGAGAGAGAGAGAGAGAGAGGGGGGGCTGTGATGTTTTTTTAGAGTTTACTGTACATGTATTTTGATGTCCCTTCTGACTTCTGTCTTCACTTTTAAAAATAATGGAACAAAATAAAGTCTGAAGTAAAGTACATCGATGATCCTGGAAGTCGAATTTAATGGCCATACTATATCCATGTTTTCCAAGCATTATTATATACTGTATATTTAGATCATTCGAATGATCCTACAGCTCCTATGAGTCACCCTGCAGCTCAAAAAGCTTCTTCCCCATCGTCGAGATGAGTAATGACCAGCCCGCTCTTTTCACTGAGTCAGATTACTTGAGTCGAATCACCCATAAGAGCCGAGTCTGTCAAACGATTCATTGTCATTTATGCCGATATTTTATCACGTAGTTGATCACCTTTTGCCACATTATGGCTGAAACGTTTAGATGAACACTTACTTCGCATTGCTTGCAAAAAAAAAAGCAAGAAACTGATGCTCAACTATCATGCAAACGATTCGGTTCAAAGAGTCGACTCCATTGCAAACGAGTGTAAAAGCAATCACATACAAAAGAAAAATCTTCCTAATCATACTAATATTATATTAACACAGTATTCATGAATAAACACCGATTAAATATTTATATATTTTGCACTAGAATACAGATTACAGGTGTGTTTCAGACCCTCAGGTGTAGGAATAAAAGGTAGCAAAGATGTCTTGCCCTGTAGAGATGTTCAGGTACCAGGTCGTGGTCTCGTAGCTGGTTGAGGAAGGTGCACGGCTCCTCCATGCAAGAGATCTCTGTCTTCTTGCAGTGAAAAAAACGAGTCAACTCCTCATGAGATAGAAATTCCAGCGGATCCATTCCATTCAACTCTACACAATAAGACACTGGGTACAGTAAAGTTGCACACTCTCCACACACATCTTTCAGCATAAAGAAAAGCATCTACTAAATACCAAACCCTACCTTCCTGAGGTCTAACAGTTGGGCCGAGTGTTTTTCTTTTCTTTTGTTTACGTAAATCAAATATTACAATATCTCCCGCTTTCCTGGATCAGACCGCGCAGCCTTGTTCGAGCCGGAAACCGGAAGTGATGTATCAAAACCGAAAGTTACCATGTGGGCAAATTTGTAGACCGCTATAGCTTTCGTTTCGTTAAGCTGTCATAGACAGAATGTCTGTTTACTTGATATAAGAGCCAGCAGAGTCTGGTTAAATGTACACAACGAGAGGTCGGCTTTTTATTCACAATATCTGTTCCACCGTAAAAGAAAAGAAAAGAAAAAAGATGGAGGATTCACTACATAGCGCCTGTAGATGGCGCCGTGAAGCGTATTAAAATAATTTGTGCATTTTAGTGAATGCTGGGCATAAAGAAGGAAATATATATATATATATATATATGTTTTGCTTCAGCATACCAAGACATTTTGGACAATTTCATGCTCCCAACTTTGTGGGAACAGTTTGGGGATGACCCCTTCCTGTTCCAACATGACTGTACACCAGTGCACAAAGCAAGGTCCGAGACGTCCCAAAACTTTTGGCAATATAGTGTGTATATGTACAAGGGGGTTTGAGAAGTGTGGGGAGGGACAAAGTGGGGAGAAATGTTTTCGATGTGAATCCCATTTCCTGCATTTACATAGATTTAGGGACTATGGTGATCCAAAATCCAGGAAATAATGAAGTTGATTATAATGATAAATTCTGCCAAAATGAATATTAGGGTACTGAATTATGTATATAAAAAACGTCTTACTTTCTTTATTGTTTAATAAGGGCCGATCACCAAGAGAATCATTTTACAAAGTCAAAAATGTTCACCATTAATGTTTTGTAAAATAAATCACTTGTTGCACAGGACGTTTGTCAGAGACGCATCCACTGGACCGCAGGTGTTTAGAATAGAAAAAGCAAAAAGCTTTCATGAACTGTGTGTGTGTGTGTGTGTGTGTGTGTGTGTGTCACTATTTTGTAATATCAATTGCAGATAGACAGCAGCAACATTAATATGTAATTATATGAAAATGTTGATCGTTACTTTAATAATCTAGCCATGGGGGTCACAGTCCAGTGACTTCTGTGTCGGTCCCAAGCCCGGATAAATAGAGAGGGTTGCATCAGGAAGGGCATCCGGCGTAAAACATTGCCAAATTTAACCATGCGAATCGTCAGTACGAATTTCATACCGGATCGGTCGAGGCCCAGGCTAACAACGACCGCCATCGGCGCCGTTGACCTACAGGGCGCCGGTGGAAATTGGGCTACTGTTGGTGGAAGAAGTAGAGGAGGGAGGAGAGTGCACAGACAGAGAGAGAAGAGGAAAGGTGAGAGTAGGACTGAGAATAGGAACTCTGAATGTTGGTACTATGACAGGGAAAGGTAGAGAGCTGGCTGATATGATGGAGAGAAGGAAGGTGGATATACTGTGTGTACAGGAGACCAGGTGGAAGGGTAGCAAGGCTCGTAGTATAGGAGCAGGATTCAAGCTGTTTTATTATGGTGTGGATAGTAAGAGAAATGGGGTAGGTGTGGTCCTGAAGGAGGAGTTTGTGAGGAATGTCCTGGAGGTGAAGAGAGTGTCAGACAGGGTGATGAGTCTGAAGTTAGAGATTGAAGGGGTGATGTTGAATGTTGTTAGTGGTTATGCCCCACAGGTAGGTTGTGAGTTAGAGGAGAAAGAGAGATTCTGGAGTGAATTAGATGAGGTGATGGAGAGGATTCCCACGGGTGAGAGAGTGGTGATAGGAGCGGATTTTAATGGACATGTTGGCGAGGGGAACACAGGTGATGAGGAGGTGATGGGCAAGTTTGGAGTTAAGGAAAGGAACCTAGAAGGACAGATGGTAGTGGACTTTGCTAAGAGGATGGACATGGGTGTGGTTAACACTTATTTTCAGAAGAGGGAGGAGCATAGAGTGACTTACAAGAGTGGAGGTAGGAGAACACAGGTAGACTACATCCTATGTAGAAGAGGCAATCTGAAAGAGATTAGTGACTGTAAAGTGGTAGTGGGAGAGAGTGTAGCCAGACAGCATAGGATGGTGGTGTGTAGGATGACTTTGATGGTCTGTAAGAAGAAGAGGTCAAAGATAGAGATAGAGAAGAAAACCAAGTGGTGGAAGCTGAAAAAGGAGGAATGTTGTGAGGAATTTAGACAGAAGTTGAGGCAGGCTCTGGGTGGTCAGGTAGTGCTGCCAGATAACTGGGAAACTACAGCAGAAGTGATCAGGGAGACAGGGAGAAAGGTGCTGGGTGTGTCATCTGGAAGGAGGAAAGAAGATAAGGAGACTTGGTGGTGGAATGAGGAAGTTCAGGATAGTATCCAGAGGAAGAGGTTAGCCAAGAAGAAGTGGGACATGGACAGGACTGAAGAGAATAGACAGGAATACAAGGAGTTACAGCGCAGAGTGTAGAGGGAGGTGTCTAAGGCCAAGCAGAAGGCATATGACGAGTTGTACACTAGGTTAGACACTAGAGAAGGAGAGAAGGACTTGTACAGGTTATCTAGGCAGAGGGATCGAGATGGGAAGGATGTGCAGCAAGTTAAAGTTATTAAGGATAGAGATGGAAGGGTGCTCACAAGTGAGGAGAGTGTACAGAGGAGATGGAAGGAATACTTTGAGGAGCTGATGAATGAGGAAAATGAGAGGGAAAAAAGAGTAGAAGGGGTGAACTCTGTGGAACAGAAAGTAGATAAGATTAGAAAGGATGAAGTCAGGAAGGCTTTGAAGAGGATGAAAAGTGGGAAGGCAGTTGGTCCTGATGACATCCCGGTGGAGGTCTGGAAGTGTCTGGGAGAGGCAGCAGTGGAATTTTTAGCTAGTTTGTTCAACAGGGTTTTAGAGAGTGAGAGGATGCCTGAGGAATGGAGAAGAAGTGTGTTAGTGCCGATCTTTAAGAATAAGGGTGAGAGTTTATTACGTGCAGAGTTGCAGTAACTATAGGGGGATAAAGTTGATGAGCCATACAATGAAGCTATGGGAAAGAGTAGTGGAAGCTAGGTTAAGGAAGGTAGTGGAAATTTGTGAGCAGCAGTATGGCTTCATGCCCAGAAAGAGCACAACAGATGCAATTTTTGCTCTGAGAATTTTGATGGAGAAGCATAGGGATGGTCAGAGGGAGTTGCACTGTGTGTTTGTAGACTTGGAGAAAGCGTATGACAGGGTGCCAAGAGAAGAGCTGTGGTACTGTATAAGGAAGTCAGGAGTAGCGGAGAAGTATGTCAGAGTGGTGCAGGACATGTATGAGAGGAGCAGGACAGTGGTGAGGTGTGCTGTAGGTCAGACAGAGGAGTTCAATGTGGAGGTGGGACTGCATCAGGGATCGGCTCTGAGCCCCTTCCTGTTTGCTATAGTGATGGACCAGTTGTCAGAGGAGGTCAGACAGGAGTCTCCTTGGACAATGATGTTTGCAGATGACATTGTGATCTGTAGTGAGAGCAGGGAGCAGGTGGAGGAAAACCTGGAGAGGTGGAGGTTTGCGCTGGAGAGAAGAGGAATGAAAGTCAGTCGTAGTAAGACTGAGTACATGTGTGTGAATGAAAGGGAGGGAAGTGGAACAGTAAGGTTACAGGTTGAAGAGGTGAAGAAGGTACAGGAGTTTCAGTACTTGGGGTCAACAGTCCAGAGTAATGGAGAGTGTGGGAAAGAGGTAAAGAAGCGAGTGCAGGCAGGTTGGAATGGGTGGAGAAAGGTGTCGGGAGTTCTGTGTGATAGGAAAATATCAGTGAGAATCAAGGGGAAGGTGTACAGGACAGTGGTGAGACCGGCCATGCTGTATGGTTTAGAGACAGTGTCACTGAGGAAGAGACAGGAGTCAGAGCTAGAGGTAGCAGAGCTGAAGATGTTGAGGTTCTCTTTGGGAGTGACAAGATTGGACAGGATTAGGAATGAGTACATCAGAGGGACAGCTCATGTTGGACGTTTGGGGGACAAAGTTAGGGAGGCCAGATTAAGATGGTTTGGACATGTTCAGAGGAGGGAGAGTGAGTATATTGGTAGGAGAATGTTGGACATGGAGCTGCCAGGCAGGAGGCAAAGAGGAAGGCCAAAGAGGAGGTATATGGATGGAATTAATGAGGATATGAAGCTAGTGGGTGCAAGTGTTGGGGATGCAGAAGATAGGGATAGGTGGAGAGAGATGATTCACTGTGGCGACCCCTGAAGGGAAAAGCCGAAAGAAGAAGAAGAAGTTGATCGTTACTTTAATAATTGTCTTTCATGCATAAACAACCACGCTTAGTTAATGAACAAATTTTATATTTACATTCCTAGTGCTAATTTCCTATGCAGCACAAATACCTAAAGTAGATCATTTTTAAGCATCCAACACTGTATTATAGCAGGGTAGGAAGTAATCTGTATTCGTTACTTCTGTAATCCAAAAGGATGGGGAAATTGATAAAACAATAGATACACTACTTGTTTGGTACACAGGACGCAAGATTGTCACAAACATTAAAAAAAATTAACTTTAATATACAGAACATTTTTCATTGTCCTCCATCTCTCCATCCAATCCCATCTCTCCATGTATCCCAACTATCCACCTCACCTGTCCTCTGATATGAAAACGACTGAGTTATGAACATATTGAGTCGAACATTAAACTAGCATCCGGAGTCTGCTTGTTATACACTGCTGACAGAAAACGCGCGGTTTAAAGTGAACTCGTTTTCATGCTACACAGAATCTTCTA